>QRFJ01000744.1:666317-922400 GCA_006176705.1 Cocos nucifera | reverse complement strand
CCTTTTCTGGCTTGGACAACCTCCAGTCAGACCATATGAAGGCCTCTGATTGAGCACAAACTTCTTTGGCTCAATCAAGATAATTAATTTATGATAGCAAAAGAAGAACGTTAGGTTCAATCGAGTGCTAGCACGATTTTCTTGAACCTAATTAAATCTCATTCAGATCAATTAAACTAGATCAGTTCAATTGATGGTCACCAGATTCAAACTCTTATTTGTGTGACCCAGTTAGGTTCAGTTTTATATGGTAATGGGATATGTCATGATCTCTATCATCGACATCATCGAAACTCCTTTCGATGGATCAGAACTCTTCTGATTCGAACAGCTAGAATGATCGATCATTTAAATCATTCTAATTGCTCCCAAAATCCACCAGTGACATCTGGCAGTAAATGGTGGCAACACATCAGAGCTGAATGTGAACCTCTTGGTGCAACTACCTGTGTGATTAAGTTCTTCTATCTTGAGCCCCGATCAGAATAGGGTTAAGGTAAACTCGTCAAACCCTAGTCTCTGTCATATGATGTAATCATTCGATTCGAGTCTGATGTGAAAATCTAAATAGAAACTCTTTGTATTATTTCACCCTGCCATGGCCATGGACTTTTGGACTTGATTCTCATGATCATCATAGGGCTGCTCCTCTACCACCGAGGTAGATAGATTCTATCTTGATGCCATCCAGTTCCTACAATGAACATGCTATAGCCAACATACACCTCAGGGTTTCGAATGGCTAGAAGATCGAGTAATGGTGTAGTCAAACTATAACACCCTCAAGGTGAACTACCGATGCACCTCAGGTCAAAGAATCAGACACACTACTACAGCATCGAGTCAGTCATTGATGAGAAGGTAGACTCCCTAATGACTACTCGAGATGGTCACGCTCAGTGCCCTCATTCTTTAACGAGTACCTATACTCTTGCTCCGATGTCTCCACATTGTAGACTTAAGACTCATCTACTAAAGAGAAATGATTGTACACCAACCTTTCGGATGAATCATCATCCTCGTGATGATTCTATGGTCGGGAGCATTTTATGAGTTAACAATGATTATTCATGTCTTAAATTTTCAACTCTTGAAAATATGAATTATCATTACCACTAACTCAAAGGATGTATCACAGACACTAAATACACATATGTGATAGAAAATAACCCATTTTATTGATATTAGTCAAAATTATAATTTTATCCTTAGAAGTGTATTACAAGTGTCAGCCAATTCTGGCTTCTAGGGCACATATATCTAACACTCTCGCTCCAGTGTCTCCACATCGTAGACTCAAGACTCATCTACTAAAGAGAAGTGATTGTACACCAACCTTCCTGATTAATCACCATCCTCATGATGATCCTATGGTCAGGAGCATTTTATGAGTTAACAATGATTATTCATGTCTTAAATTTTTAACTTTTGAAAATATGAATTATCATTACCATTAACTCAAAGGATGTATCACAGACACTAAATACACATATGTGATAGAAAATAATCCATTTTATTGATATTAGTCAAAATTATAATTTTATCCTTAGAAGTGTATTACAAGTGTCAGCCAATTCTGGCTTCTAGGGCACATATATCTAACACTCTCGCTCCAGTGTCTCCACATCATAGACTCAAGACTCATCTACTAAAGAGAAGTGATTGTACACCAACCTTCCGAATTAATCATCATCCTCATGATGATCCTATGGTCGGGAGCATTTTATGAGTTAACAATGATTATTCATGTCTTAAATTTTTAACTTTTGAAAATATGAATTATCATTACCATTAACTCAAAGAATGTATCACAGACACTAAATACACATATGTGATAGAAAATAACCTATTTTATTGATTATAGTCAAAATTATAATTTTGCCCCTAGAAGTGTATTACTAGTGTCAGCCAATTCTGACTTCTAGGGTACATATATCTAACAATCAGAGCCATCTTGATGAGGAGGCATGAAGATCAAGATCCAATGCAAGGAAGAGGAGAACAGGATTCAGCAAATTCAACAAAAAAAAATATTTTGGAGGGCCAACAGGACCCCGCTTTCTTCCTCCCAAATGGTGGTGGCTGGTGATTGGCCATCGATCCTAGGCCTAGTGGCTGATCTCGGCAATTGGCCACCATTCCGATGATCAAGTGGCCGAGCGTGGTGCCGGTGGTGATTCACACGGGCGGTCTAGTGGCGATCACGTACAAGACGGTTGATCTAAATGGTGCGGCAGGCCATCTTCTTATTCAAGAAATCATAGGACGATGGTGGCTGGTGGAGCATGGCCAGCAGGTGCATGTGCAGTAGGAGCTAACTGGAGAGATGGAGAGAGCAGTGGGGAGATCAGGTCGGATCTTCCCCTTTCGAGCAATGTCGGTGTCGATGCCATCAATTAGGAGCAACGGATGGACATGGGGATGAAGGGATCTTGTGTCAGAGTAGGCCCTAAAAAAGAATCTGACATGGAGGGCACACGGATCTAGCATGGTGTAGCAAGGATTCAGTGAGGTGATGCCCAGATTTGGTGGTGGCACATAGATCTGAGCCGATGGTGGTGGCACGTAAATGTCTGGCGATGGATGCACCTAGATCCGATGGTGATTGCATGGGCGAAGGTTGGTCAACAATGTTCCATGGAGGCAACAACGATCTGGTCTGATTTTGGATGGAAGGAGGGAGGAATCGAAGGAAAATCTTGGAAGGTTCCAAGAGAGAGAAATAAAAGGAAAGGAAAAAGGTTTTGAACTTTTATTTTTCTCTTAGTGGTTCATTGTTGTTCTTTTGGATATAGCTTCGCATGGTGTTAAAAGTAAAAAAAATATGCAAAGGTTGGGCTGCTGGTGATTTGTTTGGCGTGACAAAGGAGAGATCACTCAAGGGCTTGGGGTCAAGGTAGAGCTGAAGAGGCAACTATTCAGTCTGGTGGAAGACTGAAAAGTAGTTGTAGTGTATTTAGCAGTGTGACCAGTTGGAGTCTTGGAGATGATGAAGATGGATGATCCATGGAGGTCTAACAGATTAGGGCTAGACAGCTATAGAGCAGCATAGAGACCAGACAGAGAGTGCTAGAGTGTTGTAGTAGCGCTACCTTGGATGCACAAGGACTGAGAGAGGCTTGGTGGTGCAATAGTCGAGGAAGGTATCTCAATAGAGAGTGTTAGGAGCATCTCAAGAAGATCGAGAGCAGGTCTCAGGAAGAGCCAAGGGGTCTCGGAGAGTACCAGAGGCATTTAGCAGTCAAAAGTATCTTGGATCAGATTTTTTCTAGAGGAACCAGAGAGAGTCATGGTTCAGGTGGAGGATGGTTTATGTACAGTAAGAGAAGATCCAGATATCTATGAGGAGGCGGTATCGAGATGAGGTAGAAAGCACTGGAGTGCTATAGTAGTTCTTTCCTAGAGGCTCGAGGCTTAGAGAGGCTTGGTGGTGCAGCAGCCAAGAAAGGTATCTCAGTGGAGAGTATTAGGAGGCATCTCAGTAAGACCGAAAGTAGGTCTCAGGGAGAGTCGAGTCTTAGGAGCCTCGAGCTGAGATAGATGGATCTGAGCCCAAGATAGGATTTGAGCTGTAGTTCCTCCAAATGCAACTAAAGTGATGGTTGGTGCAAGGGTAGAAAAGGAGAAGTACTATGATGAAATTATATAGAATTCAGTCGCTAGATTTAGAGGAGTTGGATGAGCTCCTATATGTTTCGAAGGTGCCCATGAGTTGCGGAGGTATTCGAGATAGTTTCAGAGGGGTTCGTTGAGTATTAAGGATCTGAAGGAGCAGCGACGGTGATCGAGATGCAGCGGCAGACTCAGTAGTGCAACATTGAGTGGTTGGCCTCAGGTGACTCGGTGATAAAGTTAGATTCTTTTGCGGCATCAAATGGACTTTGGATTAGGTGGAGCTCTAAAGAGGTGCCTTCATAGGTGGAGCTCCAGAGAGATGGCTTCACAGGTGGAGCTCTAGAGTGGTGGCTTTAGAGTTGGAGAGAAAATTTGGCATGAGTTCAGAGCAAAGGGGTGTAGGAGGATTGATATCTTAGCACCAGTGCCAATGATGCATAGTTTCAGGTAGAGCGGCATGTGCAGGTGGATATGTGTAGCTCTGAGAAAATCATACCAGGTGGTACAACATATGCTAGTATAGAAATATTGTAGGTTCTCCAAGAAAGTCTAGAAAAAGTAATGCAGCTGCCAAGTAGAAGGGATCCTACAATTTTAGGATAATGTGAATAACAAGGTAAGGTCTTCAACTTTGAAGATAGTTATCCCAAAGGTCTCCAAGAGTGCACAACAGCTGAAGAAGATTAGCAGAGGCATTAGAGTTTGCACAGGAAGTTGTCTAGATCCATTGCGGAGCATAGGTTGGTGTTGCAGCCATAGGATCAGAGTAGGAGGACATCAATTCGAGACCAAGGAGTATGGTGGAGCATGAGTCTCAGGGACCGTGGAGCATATGTCGGTGTTGCAGTTAAGGAGGTGAGGTGGCTTCGACGGGATGGTGTTATCTCTAAAGGTAGCAGGATGGTGCAGATGGTTCACGCAAGGTATGCCAAGGCTTGGAACACCAAGGTGGAGATTGTTAGGATTAATGGTCCTCCCAAGCCTTCGGAGGTTATTGGAGGAGTCATGATATTGGCTCTAGGAGACTAGGATAGGTGTGGTCCTAGGACTAGGACTAGTTTGATTCTAGGATGGAAGTTCAGCACTTCATGATCATGAGGCCCTGATTTATGGGTCTCATGGAGGCTACTCAGAGTTTTGACTAGATTTGGATCTATGGGATTAAGTGCATAATCAGACCATGGGTGTACATGGATTTGGATGAGTGCATTCAGACTGGATTAGCCTAAAATGTTTTTTACGGATTAGAATTTTGGTCTATATATAGGTATATATATACATGTATATTGTAAACCCTAGTAGTAAGAAAAAAAGAAGATCAATAGAGCCATTTTCTCTAATATCTCTTCCTCTCTCTGGTTTCTTCACACGCCAAGGTGTCCTAGGGGGCGCATCTCCGAGCACGAAGAAAGGAGGCATGCCTCACTCTTTCTTCAACCTCAACAATGCCAATAGATCCTGTACAACAACAATATGGCTGTGAGAGTAATTCTGCATGTTGTGAGGAGGGTGCTTGCTATGAGGAGATAGGTTGGGAGGCTACTAGCTAATGGTTGATGGCTATGAGGATGCAAGATTGGAGCTTGTAGCCTTTTCTCAGTGGTCCCCTAGTATCCTAAACATGAAAAATAATGCTGAAACATAAATACATATCAGATGTAATGACTAGGTGGTGAAATATGAGCACATAATGCCTGTCCCTCTCTTGTTTGCTATGACCTTAGCTACTGCTTAATTGGATCCATACTCCAATCTTTTTTCTTTGCCTTTTCCTTCTCAGGGCCTTTGCAAGTCCTAGAGTTATAGTTCCATTGTTGGAAAGTGCCACATGTCAAAGAGGTTTCCTTTCTTCTTATTATCAGAATCCTTTGGTACATCCTCTTCTTTTCTTCTTTCCCTTTTAGGCTTCTTGGAGGAGCCCTTAGGGGAGGGAGAGAAACAATGGGATACTCTATCCTTGGCCAAAACTACATATTAGGGACTAGTTGAATGTTGTATTCATAAGCCTTGGCAAATGTATCATTGCTGTACCAAACAATGACAAAGTGCTCTGCTTCTTTTCTAATGAATATAATCGATACCATAGCATGTTTGAATGGGATGCCTAATAGATCTTATATCCTACATTTTCAGGCACTCTCTCCCAAGTCTACAACATATCGCTCATTATGATACTCAACTTCAAATTTCTAACCTCCTCCCCATATGCAATGGCAATCTACAACCTCTAACTTAGCTCTTCCTATATTCTTCTATATCTTAGGGCAAAGATTTTTGGAAAATGTATTCCAAAGCTGATTGTCAGCCTATTGATGGTTGAGCTATTCTTGTAGATATTATATAAATTATAAATAAATAAAATATTATTTTGGTCTTTTCATCATAAGTTGTTTATATCTTCTAATGAACTCCTATGTTGTGATGAAGTTCTTAGGACTATTTAAAATCGAGATTTATTGTTTAGTCCTTAAATCTATTCAAGACCAAATGATACGTTGTTACCTAGAATGATAATATTTATTGAGTGTAGATCGTTGTTTGCCATATAGATTAGTTGTCCTCTTAACTAAGGAGTGTAAAGATACTGATATGGCATACAGATGAGATGTAGGATATATCTGCATTAAACGTGATCAACTCCATAGTATTCTACTATCAAGTCTTGCCTCGAAGAGATATGGGTATAAGTATTCCTCTGACTTGAGATCACCACAGTGACTTTCAAGCAACTTACTATGCTTTGGTGCCAAACTACCTAAAATTTTAATTCAATGATGGAAGATTTCTGGGCATAGTCAGGTACTTAAGAAGTAGTCGGTGTGTGAGTCAAGATGGGATTGACCACTCTCAATTTTAGAATATATATTGCATTATATTTTAATTTAGCAAATCCTTCGTCAGGATAGTTCTTATGAGGAGTCATAGGATTGATTGTGTTGAGACACATTATGGATGTACTTTATCTAAGTTGACAGCTTAACTCTTAGTCATTCTAAATATAAAGATCAAAAGGATGAATTATACGATAACCATATTCGAGTAGGTACTGAATATTGCATTACAACTATTCAATCTATTCGGACGTCGGGTATCATTGTCAGATGATCACATGATTGGTACAAAAATTAATTTTTATACTATCAGCTTAGGTTCGAACCTATGGGATTATACATATTAGAGGTTCCTACTTGATCTGATGGCTGATGCTAAGTCTCACTGGACGAAGACTCTATGATCTAGAGTTTCGCTGGACTGAAATTCTGTGATCAAGAGTCCTACTAGATTGAAACTCTGAGTCCTACTAGTCTGAGACTCTATAATCAAGAGTCCCACTAATCTTAGACTCTATGATCATGAGTTTTACTGGACTTAAACTCTGGGATCAAGAGTCCCACTGGTTTGAGACTCTCTAACCAAGAGTTTCATTGGAATGGGACTCTATTACCCAAAGACCCATTGGATTAGAACTATGAGTTTTTGAGAAGATTAATTAGTGATTGATTACTAATTAACTTAATTTGATTGAGTGATGAGTTTTGGATCAAGTCTAATTAAATTGGATTTAATTAGGTTTGACCCGATTATGTTATAAGATGATCTAATCATCGAGGAAGATTGATCTATGATTTGATCAGGACTCGAACTCAATTAATTTTTGATTTGATTAATATTTAATTGAGTTAGTTTAAGCCTAATTTGGTTAGGTTTATTTTGATCTAATTAGGTCTATCCAGATGGGTTTGGTTGGGACTTAATTGGATAAGAGATTGGAGTCTAGTTTGACTAGACTTATCCATTGCGCCATACCCTTTGACCACCGCTTCTTCTCATTCATGAGAATTAAGAATTCTCATAATATTTCATGCACCCCAGATGCCTCATGCCTTCTTTATTCATGCCTCCTTTGGATAGGATTAGGTGGTTGCCATTTGAAATCAAATAGGATTTAAGTTCAAGCACACAACCACCTTATCTCTATCTTATCCCTCGCCTTATACGCATATTGTCATAGATTAAAAGGGGTTTGAAGGGGGCGTGCACAAGATCTGAGAAAGGAGAGTCCTTTTGTGCATAAGCCACCTTCCTCTGCATGTGAAACCTGAGACTTTTTTTTGAGAAAAAAAATCTAGTGAGAGTGGCGCAAGATTTTGGGTGTGTGCTGCCCTAGGATTTCATCCTAGGATTTGAGAAGAGAGATCATGAGTTGTGAGGGTCACAACATCATAAAATTTTTAAGAGTGCTTCCTCATCCTCCCTACTATCTTTGTTGGTCTTCTGGAATATCTAGAAAATCAAAAGAAGGAGATTGATAGAGATCAATCTACATCAGCCATCGAAGATTTCGGTGAGGAGCTAGCAGTCTAGAGGAGCCGATCAGGACTTGGAGCCTCATGTTGACAATCCATAGAGGCCAGATGCTTTGTATGGTTGCATCGTGTTGAGAGGATCTTCCTATCTGAGGTTTCAATTATAGTGATTGACTACCCATACAAAGGTATTATGTTCTGAACACAAGTAGAGTAGCAAATGTGATTTGCTGCCTTGTATTTATGTTCATGTTTTTTAGATTTTCTATATGCATATACATCATGTTAAGATCCTAGAGTAGAGTATTTTATGATTAGATCATTGCATATTTAGAATAATTTGATTAATCTTAGTCTTCCACTATCATTTTTTGAAAAAAGTTTCAAAATTTATGAACAATACCTTGCAGTGTTTTCCATTAATGGTATCAAGGCACTTGGTTGTTTAATATGATATATATGCTTTTAGAAATCTAAAAATTAACATGTTTGATATGTTATATTCTGTGTAGCAAGTAATTAGATTGTGTTGGTTGGCATGGGATTCCGATTGTAGGAGAAAAGTATTGTTTAAAGGCTATCTCCTCCCATTCGATGGAGTTCTCCTATGGTAGTAGAGGTGCCGCTACGATTATATCCTATGAAAATAAAAAATAATAGGAGTATTTTAAAAATTATTTCAATCTGAATATAAATTATGAATATATTTAAATTAGATCTAAAATGGATTCATGATTTTATTTTATGTATTGTACATAAAATTTAGATTCAAACATACAACCGGTAGTTGTTTATGAAATGAGCTGACCTATTTCTAAAATGAGTTGATCCATTTAGTGGACAATACTAGATTATAAAAATATTTTACAAAACTTAAAAATTATTTTCAAACTACCAAATCCCAACCCATCAGCCCAATACTTAATTAAGAATTAAGGATTATTAATTAGAATCTAAAATTATAAATTAAAGATCCTAAGACAAAAGCATAAAATTTGGATTAATCGGTTAGTAAGAATTAGGTTAATTAATTAGGTTAGACTAAGATTAGATTAAAAAATAGATTTAACTAGAGTAATTGATCAAATCTAACCAAGTGTTGATTTAGATTAGGCCAAGGACTCTCTAGATTCAATTATAATAGCTGTAGTTGGTCAAGTCTATGTCTTTAATAAGAACCAAATGGACTTGATTCTTGACTCAATGGTCGGGCACGAAATTATCAGATAGATCAAATTAAAACTAATTAACCAGTTGGTATCTAAGGTAAGTCTGGCAGTCTAGATCAGTGATTTTTAGTTGGAAGCTACTTGTATAGATTCGGTCTATCGCGAGTTAATGGCATATCTCTTCCACTGATCTCACTTATCTGGCCAACATGATAAATTAGATTTTGATTAGATTACTTAGTGATTCGAGCTCATTTATGTCAATTAGGTAAATCAATATGACTAATTTTGGTGCTCGTAAGATCGACTTGAATCAGATCCTCTTTGATCTGACTTGGTGAAGTCAGTTGGAGGATCATGATTAGCTAGTTAATCTTCTTTCTTCTTTTAAAATGAGTTAATCAAATCCTCTAAAATTATTAAATCTTTAAAAATAAAATAGTTATGGTGATAACTAGATCATGGCCTTCCATTAAATTGAGTGATAATGGATCCATTAGTTTGATAATCATTGAAGGCCTAAAGGCTTGGTGCTTATCATCTATTGAAATTATTATTTATAATATGATAATTTGGTTGTGTCTCTCTAATGTGGTTAGATTGGCTGACTAAAGTCGAGCCTAATTGTTCGTTGGTTATATACACCAAATATGGTCATGTTAATGGTTGGACCTAATTAGACCTTTTCAGTAGAGGACAAAGCCTACTGATTAGGCTTCTAGGATAAAATTAAATTAATAAAAGTTATTTAGAAAAATAATTAGTTAAGAATCTATCCAAGATGTACATGAGTTGATCAACCAAAGTCACGCTTGTGTGTAGTCTGTGTAGATTCTAGTACCCACTAAGAAGTTAAAATAATTTTTTGAATTAAAGGTAGAGGCTACCAATTCGTATAAAATAGTGAAAGAATCTTTAGACTAAAGTCCAACTCTTTAGGCTAAATAATTCATATACTAATTAGATTTTTATATTTTTTATGCAGTTATGGCCATTATCCTATCACTCTAGTGATTATTGTGTGGGTGATATGAGCTCACTTTGATACCACTTGTTCAGGATCCCATACTAGGATATTGCAATAGAAAAAAATAAAATAAAATAAAAAAATAATCAAGTACGTAGATCAGTCTAAAGGCTCGCCTCTGTGGAACATACAAAGCTTCACTATGAGAGAGAAAACCAAACAATATAGGAGAAACTTACCACTCAACTCTTGTATAAGAGTTTCTTAATAAGAAGTCTCAAATTCTTATAAAAGCTCTTTAAAACCTCTCAAGAGGCCTCTCAACACCCTCAAAACATCACCAACTTTCCAACGCAATAAACGATTCATCAATCAGAGTTATATATATACTTCAAAAATTCAAAAATAGTGTTCCAATAGGAAATCCAGTTCTAAATACACTCGATATTGATTCTGGACCATCCAATCATGATTAGCTCCCTCTTGGGCCATCGGATTATGCACCAGTAGTCCTAGATAAGCTCGGATCAATCTCGAACTATTGGATCATGATCGGGAGTTCTCTCAGCCATCGAATCATGCAAAGAAGAAGGCCATCATGCTAGATCAAAGCTCTATCAAATCCCAACCGTTCGATCATGATCGACTCCTCTTTGAGCTATCAGATTATGATCGATCCATGGAATAGTTGTTGAAAATATTATTTCAAAGTCAATCATCAGTCTGATGATGATTGAGCTATTGTATATAATTATATATGAATTATTAATTAAATAAAAGTTATTCTGGCTGTTTCATCATAAATCTTTCATCTTCTAATAAACTTCTATTTATTGTGATGAAGTTCTTAGGACTATTTAGAATCGACAAAGAAGGATTTATCGTTTAGTCCTTAAAATTATTTACAATCAAATGATACGTTGTTACTAAGGATGATAATGTTTATCAAGTATAGATCATTGTGTGTCATATAGATTGGTTATTCTCTTAACCAAGGAGTGTGGAGACATTGGTATGGCATGCAGGTGAGATGTAGGGGTACATCTACACTGAACGTGATCGACTCTAGAGCTTTTCTACTATCAAAAATTGCTCTGATAGAATATGAGCATAAGTGTTTCTCCGATCTGAGATCACCAAGATGACTTTCAAGCAACTCACTATACTTTGGTGTCAGACTACCTGAATTTTTAATTCAATGATGGAAGATTTTAGGGTATAGTCAAGTACTTGAGGAGTCGATGCATAAGTCAAGATGGGATAGACCACTTCTGGACATATGAGCTATATTCAATAGTATTTTAATTTAGCAAAACCTTGATCAGGGTAGTCCTAGTGAGAGGTCACAGGACCAATTGCTTTGAGACATGATTTAGATGTATCTTTCAGGGTTGACAGTTTAACCCTAAGTTATCTTATGCACAGAGATCAAAGGGATGAATTTTATGGTAACCATATTTATGTAGGTTCTAAATATTATGATTGTACTATTCAGTCTATCCAGATGTTGGGTACTATTGCTAGACGGTCACTTCGATTAGTATAGAAAATTGGTTCTTGTGCTATCGGCTTAGGTTCGAACCTATGGGGTCACATACACTAGAGGTTCCTACCTAATCTAAAGGCTGATTAAGAAAAGTTTAATTAGTAATTTAATCACTAATTAACTTAATTTGATTGAATAATTATTTTTGGATCAAGACCAATTGAATTGAATTCATTTGGATTTGATCTGATTAGGTTATAAGATGATCTAAGCATCAAGAAGGTTTAATCCTTGATTTGATTAGAACTTTGGCTTGATTAATTCTTGATTTAATTAGGATTTAATTGAGCCTAATTAAGCCTAAATAAGTTGGGTTTAATCTGGTCTAATTAGGCCTAGCCAATTTGAATTGGATTGGTTTGACTGAAGGACTAACAATGAGACTAGTTTGACTAGTCTTCCCATGCACCACATCACCCTTTGATTTGTGCCATCCTTTCTCCATGAGAAAAGTTTTCTCATGAATTTTTTTCATGCAATGAAAGGCGTGCGTTCTCCCTTCTCATGCGCCTTACGGATTGGTTTGATCTGGTTACCAATTGAATTTGAATGGAATTTGAATTTCAATAGGTAATCACTTGATCTAAACCACTTCCTCATGCCTCCTTTGTTTGTGCGCATTTACATAATATTTGATTTTATGGACGTGAAAAATAAGGGGAAGGTAGAAAGAAGAGAGAGGAACATCGAAAGAAAGAGAGAAGAGAAAGTCTCTTCTATGTGCGTGAAGGATTTCTTATGCAAAGGATTTTTGGATGAGTGTAAATCCTAGAATCTATCTAGGGTTTAGGATTTAGATCTATGAGTTATGAGGGTCGAGACTTCATAGATCCAGATGGGAAACCTCCTCAACTTCTCATCTACATTCATTAGGATTTGGAGCGTCCGAAGATCCGGTGAAGAAGATCAAAAGAAGTTTGATCTAAATCAGCCGCTGAAGATTTATGCAGAGCTAGCACTCGAAAAGAACTGATCAAGATAAGAATCTCATGTGGATTACTCGTGGAGGCCAAATGCGTGAATGGCTACATCACATCATTCAGATCTACACTGAGGAGATCAGATTGTGGAGTTCTTCTACCTGCAAAAAGGTAATATGTTCTGAACATGTAGAGCAGTAAAATAGTTTTACTGTTGATCTTATTTTTATTTTTAAATATGCATGCTTTTATAATACATTAGATCCTATAGCGTGTAGAATTTTCAAACTAGATCTATAGCTTTTTATTATTAATATGATTAATAATATTAGCCGCTGTGCATTTATCGAAATTTTTTTTCAAAAGTAGAGCTAGAAACCCTGCACGCTTCCTTCAATTGGTATCAAAGCAGTAGGTTCTTTGATGTATTATATATACATTATTTAGATTATTTTTAGATTAGGTCTAAATAATAATCTGATCTAAAAAATAAAAATGATGATCGCATGGATTGTAGGTTGTCCTATTGTAAGATTTATCCCTTATAGTGGAGAGGTTGTCCTGGTACATTACGATCTATAAATTGATCATAAAAATTTTAGATTAGATCTAATAATTTTTATGATGAGTTTAAAGGATTTAATCTAAAATTTATCATGAATTAGTATTTAGATTAGATCTAAATAATTTCATGATTTTTTATGTAGAGTACATAGTTTTAGATTAAACCTAAATAGGATCTTAGGATGGTTCTATTCGTTAATCGAGCCGGCTCTCTCAGAAACCAAGCCAGCTCAACCAGCATGCCAGCCATGATATTGTTTCTAGATTGATGTTCTAACTGACTCGATCAAGAATCGGGCCGACTTGGCTTCAATTTGGGCTAGCTCAGATTGGATCCAAGCCTGCTCGACTGGAACGATGGCCTTCAAGCCTTTCACCCGAGTCAGCTATCTTAGAAATCAAGCCAGCTCGACTTCTACTCGAGCCAGCTCGGATGGAATCCGAGCTAGTCTGATTGAGAAGTTGGTTGAATGTTATAATTGGCTGATTTTATATGATCAAACCTACATCTAGTGCTTGTTTATAAAATAAGCTGATCCATTTTTAAAATGAGTCGGCCTATTTAATGAAACAGTGCTAGGATGTAAAAAATCTTTCAAAAAAATTTAAAAAATATTTTCAAAATATCGAACACCAACCCTCAGCCTTAAACTTAATTGAGAATTAAGCATGATGAATTAGGATATAGAATTATGTATTAAAGATCCTAAGTCCTTGATTATAATATGTGGGTTATCAAGTTAGTCAAATTAGATCCGTTAATTGAGTTAGACCTAAGATTAGTAGAAGAATGGACTAAATTAGAGTAATTGATCAAATCTAACCAAATGTTAATTTAGATTAGGTCAAGAACTCTTTAGACTAAATTACAATAGTTGTAGTTGGTCAAGCCCATGCCTTTAACGAGAACCAACTAGACTTGATTTATGGCTATGCAATTGAACCTAAAATTGCTAGGTTGGTCAAACTAAAACTAATGAACCGGATGGTGTCTAAGGTAAGTTTGACAGCTCAGACTAGTAATTTTTAATTGAAAGCTACTCGCACTAATTCGATGTTTGATGAGTTATGGCATATCCCTTCCACTGATCTCACTTACCTGGCCATCCCGATGAATTAGATTTGATTAGATCACTTGGTGATTTGAACTCACCCATGTCAATTAGGTAAATCAGTTTGACTGATTTAGGTGCTCCTAATGCCTATTTTAATTAGATCCTTACTAATCTGATTTAGTGAAGTCAGTGAAAGGATCCAAATTAGCTAGTTAATTCTTCTTAAAATTGATTAAAAAAATTTTCTAAAATTATTAGATCCTTAAAATGATAAAGTTATGGTGATAACTAAGTCGTAGCCTTCCATTAAGTTGAGTGATAATGGATCCATTAGTTTAATAATTATTGGAGGTCCAAAGATCTGGTGCTTATTGACTAATAGAATTATCATTCATAATATGATAATTTGATCGTGTCTTTCTAATGGTAGTTAGGTTGGCCAGCCAAAGTCGGACCTAATTATTCATTGGTCTGATGCACCAAATATGGTCATGTTAATGGTTGGACCTAACTGGATGTTTTTAGTGGAGGCCAAAGCCTATTGATTAGATTTTTAAGGTAAAAATTAAATTACTAGAAGTTATTTGATGAAATAATTGATTATGAATCTATCCGTAGGTGCACATAGGTTGACCAACCAAAGTTAGGCTCATGTGTAGTCTATATGGATTCTAGTATCCACTAAGAAATTAAGAATAATTCCTCAAATTAAAGGTAGAGGCTACCGATTCGAACAAAATAGTGGAAGAACCTTTAGACTAAAGTCCAAGTCTTTAGAGTAAATAATTCATATACTAATTAGGTCTATGACTTTTTTTTGTATAGAAATGGCCACTATCCTATCGCTCCAATCATTGTTGGACAATGACAAGCTCATGGGATCCAACTTTAATAGCTAATTTCGAAAGTTGAAGATCGTCCTGGAGCATGAGTAGATCTTCTATGTATTAACTGATCCAGCACTTGAGGAGCTAGCTTTGAATGCTAAAGGAGCAGTTCGAGATACTTACCAGAAGTAGCTCAATGACAGTACTATCATTCGGTGCATCATGCTCGCGGCAATGAATGATGAGTTTAGCCACAAGTTCGAGATTGCCCAGCCTGAGAAGATGCTTCAAATATTGAATGACTCCTTTGGCATGCCTAACAATGTTGAAAGGCACAAAACTAGTTGCGCCATTTTCAACGCTCGTATGAGGGACGAGGCATCAGTCACTGATCATATATTATACATGATCAAGATGATTGAATACTAGAGTAAGGTGGGTTTTTTCCTGTATGAGCAGCTCTAAAAGGATGCAATCTTAAATTCATTATCTAAGTCCTTCCTCTCTTTTCTTACTCATTTCATAATGACAAAGCCTACAGTGAACTACCATGGGTTATTAGGATTGCTATAGAACTTTGAGAAAGATCACCAGCTCCAAAAAGAGTCGATGAATGTAGTGGGAGGGTCTTCTTCTGATCGATCCTTTAAGAAAGGAAAGAAGAATAAGAAGAAGAAGAAGAAGAAGGTGCAACCACATGTTGGGATGTATACACAGGGTCAGACCAAGAAGCATAAGCCTGACCAGAGCCATGCAGAGTGCTTTTTTTGCAAGAATCAAGGGCATTGGAAGAGGAACTATCCTCAGTACGTTGCCACCCTGAACTCGAATAGGCCGAGGAGGAAGCAAGTAGTTGTTGCGCAAGGTAATTATATGATAACACCTTGTAACTTCTTAATTTATGATACTACTGTCTGGGTATTAGATACCGAAAGCTCTTATCATATTTGTAATTCGATGCAGGATTTTCATATCAGTAGGAGATTTGGTGAAGGCGAGAGATTTCTGAGTGTTGGAGATGGAAGACAAGTTTTAGTTCTAGCTTTAGAAATCATGAACCTTATAATCAATTCTCATAGAGTTATTCTTAGTGATTGTCACTTTTGTCCAAGTTTTTTATTGAATGCAATTTCTGTAGGCCTTTTGGCCAAGAACAGTTATCAATTTTCAATAAAAATAAATTTTTGTAGTGTTATTTTGAATGGTGTTATAGTTTATATTAAACAATTGAATAATGAAATATATCTATTATTACAGCCTGTTAATGTAGTCTAGTTCTTTGGTAAATGCCCTAGATTTGATGATATGTCAGATGTCTACCTTTGGCACTATAGGCTTGGTCATATTAACAGGGATAGAATAAATAAGTTGGCTCAAGAAGAAATTTTTGAGATCGGTGATTATGAATCACTTCTAACCTATGAGTCCTGTCTCCTTGTAAAGATGACCAAGTCATCTTTTATTCGAAATGGTGAACAAGCCAATGAACTCCTGGGTTAAGTACATACTGATGTATGTAGACCCATGAGCACAAGCACTAGAGTGGATATTTCTACTTCATAACCTTCAGAGATGACCTATCGAGATACGGATATGTTTATTAAATGAAGCATAAGTCAGAGTCATTTAAAATATTCAAACTATTCCATAATGAGGTAGAAAAGCAAAATGGAAAGAGTATTAAAACTCTTTGATCTGACTAAGGGGGTGAGTATCTTTTCAATGAATTTTTGATATACCTTGGAAAGAATGGGATTCTCTCCTAATGGACTCCTCCTAAAATACCATAAAATAATGGTGTGTTCGAAAGGAGGAATCGAACCCTATTGGACATGGTTCGATCTATGATGGAATTTGTCGGTCTGCCTATCTCCTTATGGGGATATATGCTCGAGTCAGCTTGTTATATTCTGAATAGGGTTCTAAGTAAGTCTGTTTTTAAAATATCATATGAGATGTAGACCAGACGTAAGCCAGTACTCTCGCACCTTAGAGTTTGGAGGTGTCCAGCTTATGTCAAACGTTTAGCAATGGACAAGCTTGGACCTAGGTCTGACAAGTGTAGCTTTATAGGATACCCAAAAGAGACCAAAGGATATTACTTCTACCTAGCCGATGAACAAAAGGTGTTTGTCAGCTTTAAGATAATCTTTTTAAAAAAAAGTTCCTTGGTGAAGTGACTAATACTTTTAAGATCGAGCTTGAGAAAGTTCGACAGGTGGAAGAACTGACACAAGTAGCTAAACCTGAGCCAGATTTGATTCGAACCTGAAGCCTTCTGAACCTGCACCCTTAAGGCGATCTGGTAGAGTACCATGTTAGCTAGATAAATACTATAGTTTCTTGGTTCGGGATGATGATCCTATCAAACTCGATGAGAATAATGAGGATCCGATCACCTATATGGATGCAATGCAGAGACCCGACTATGAAAAATGGCTTAAGGCTATGCGATCTGAAATGGAGTCCATGAAGGTCAACAATGTATGGATATTGGTTGATCCACCCGAAGGGATAAAATTCATATGATGTAAGTGGGTCTTCAAAAGAAAAAGGGGCATAGATGGAAAGATGGAGACCTATAAAGTCCATCTGGTTGTCAAGGAATATCGTCAATATTATGGTATTGACTATGATGAGATGTTTTCTTCTATGATAATGCTCAAGTCCATTCAGATCATGCTTGCAATAGTTGTGCATTTGGACTATGAAATTTGGTAGATGGATGTAAAAATAGCTTTCCTAAATGGAGAGCTGGCTGAAGAAATGTACATGATACAATCTAAAGATTTTATATTTGTAGATGAGTCTAAGGTGTGTAAGCTTCAAAGGTTCATTTATGGACTAAAGCAGGAATCTAAGAGTTGGAACATACATTTTGATAGGACAATCAAGATATATGGCTTCGTTAAGAATGAAGAAGAGCCCTGCATGTATAAGTGGGCTACTAATCTGGTAATTATATTTCTCATTTTGTATGTGGATGATATTCTCTTAATCGAGAATAATGTCTCTACATTACAAGAAATAAAGATCTGGCTATCGTCACAGTTTTTCATAAAGGATCTGAGAGAAGCTTCCTATATCCTAGGGATGAAGATCTATAGAGATAGATCTAAAAGATTGCTTGGATTATCTCAATCCACGTACATTGACACTATGCTGAAGAGGTTCAGCATGAAGAATTTCAAGAAAGGCTATCTATTGATAGGCCATGAAATTTTTCTCTCGAAGAGGGATTGTCCAACAACCCTCAAGAGAGAGAGCGTATGAGTAAAATTTCATATGCTTCGACTGTGAGTTCTATTATGTACGACATAACATGTACATGACTAGATGTGGCATACTCACTAGGGATGGTGAGTAGATACCAATCTGATCCAGAAAAAAATCACTGAAAGGTTGTTAAAACCATCTTAAAATTTTTGAGAAATACTAAGGATCAGTAGCCTGTTTATGATCAAACAGATTTAAAACTTATGAGGTTTACAGACTCTAGTTTCCAGTTTGATCATGATAATAGCAAGAGTATGTTGGGGTATGTATTTACTCTTAATGGTGGTGCTGTCTGTTGGAAAAATTCCAAGTAGCACACTGTGGCCGATTCAGTGTGCGAGGCTAAATATGTTGCTACATTAGATGCTGTTAAAGAAGCGGTGTGGCTAAAGAAGTTCATCATCGAGCTTGGAGTAGCATCCTATCTCGATGGTCTAGTTCTACTTTTCTATGACAACTCTGGAGCCATAGCTCAGGCAAAAGAATCGAAGGCACACCAATGGATGAAGCATATTCTATACCATTTTTATCTTGTTTGAAAGATCATGGATCAAGGTGATGTTGATCTTCAGAAGATTGGTGAAAAGAAGAATCTAGCTAACCCATTCACTAAAGCCATTGCAGTGAAGGAGTTCGATGACTTCAAGTTGGAGATGGATATATGATACTGCACCGATTAACTTTAGGCCAAGTAGGAGATTATTGAGAATAGTGTCCCAAAGCCAATCATTAGCCTGATGATGATTGAGCTATTTTATATAATTATATATAAATTATTAATTGAATAAAAGTTATTCTGATTTTTTCATCATAAATCTTTCATCTTCTAATAAACTTCTGTCTGTTGTAATGAATTCTTTAGAACTATTTAGAATCGATAAAGAAGGATTTATCATTTAGTCCTTAAAATTATTTACGATCAAATGATATATTGTTATCAAGGATGATAATTTTTATCGAGTATAGATCGTTGTGTGCCATATAGGTTGATTGTCCTCTTAACCAAGGAGTATGGAGACACTGGTATGGCATGCAGGTGAGATGTAGGGGTACATCTGTACTGAACGTGATCGACTCCAAAGCTTTTCTGTTGTCAAAAATTGCTCTGATGAAATATGGGCATAAGTGTCCCTTCAACCTAAGATCACCATGGTGACTTCTAAGCAACTCACCCTGCTTTAGTGCCGAACTATCTAAATTTTTAATTCAGTGATGGAAGATTTTTAGGTATGGTTAAGTACTTAAAGAGTTGGTGCATGAGTCAAGATGGGATTGACCACTCCTGGATATAGGAGCTGTGTTTAATAGTATTTCAATTTAGCAAAGCCCTGGCTAGGATAGTCCTAATGAGAGGTCATAGGACTAATTGCTTTGAGATATGATTTGGATGTATCTTCCAAGGTTGATAGTTTAACCCTGAGTCATCCTATGCGCAAAAATCAAAGGAATGAATTATACAGTAACCATTTTTACGTAGTTTCTAAATATTGCAATTGCACTATTTGACCTATCCAGACATCTAGTACCATTGCTAGATGGTCATTTCGATTAATACAGAAAATTGGTTCCTATACTACAGGCTTAGGTTCGAACCTATGGGGTTACACATATTAAAGGTTACTACCCAATCTAATGGCTGATCAAAAGAAGTTTAAGTAGTGATTTAATTACTAATTAACTCAATTTGATTGAATGATTATTTTTGGATCAAGACTAATTAAATTGGATTCATTTGGATTTGACCCAATTAAGTTATAAGATGATCTAATCATCAAAGAGGTTTATCCATGATTTCATCAGGACTTTGGCTTGATTAATTCTTGATTTGATTAGGATTTAACTGAGCCTAATTAAGCCTAAATAATTTGAATTTTATCTAGTCTGATTGGGCCTAATCAATTTGGATTGGATTGGTTCGATTGGAGGACTAACAATGAGACTAGTTTGACTAGTCTTTTCATGCACCACATTACCCTTTGATTTGCGCCATCCTTTCTTCATGAGAAAAGTTTTCTTGTGAATTTTTTCAATGCAAGGGAGGGCATACGTTCTCCCTTCTCATGCGCCTTATGGATTGGTTTGATCTGGTTACCAATTGAATTGGAGTGGGATTTGAATTTCAATAGGTAACCACTTGATCTAAACCACTTCCTCATGCCTCCTTTGTTTGTGCACATCTACATAATATTTGATTTTATGGACGTGTGAAATAAGGGGAAGGTAGAAAGAAGAGAGAGGAATATTAGAAGAAAAGGAGAGAAGAGAAAGTCTCTTTTGCATGCGTGAAGGATTTCTTGTGCAAAGGATTTTTGGATGAGTACATACCCTAGAATCTATTTAGGGTTTGGGATTTACATCTGTGAGTTACGAGGGTCGTGACTTCATAGATCTAGATAGAGAATCTTCTCAACTTCTCATCTACATTCATTAGGATCCAGAGTGTTCAAAGATCCGATGAAGAAGATCCAAAGAAGTTTGATCTAAATCAATATTTGAAGGTTTCTGCAGAGCTAGTACTCAGGAGGAATTGATCGGAATCAGGGCCTCATGTGGATTATCCATGGAGGCCAGATGCATGTATGGCTGCGTTGCGGCATTTAGATCTACACCGAGGAGATCAGATTGTGGAGTTCTTCTATCCGCAAAAAGATAACATATTCTGAACACGTAGAGTAGTAAAATAGTTTTACTATTGATCTTGTTTTTATTTTCAAATATGTATGCATATATAATACATTAGATCTTGTAGCATGTAGGATTTTTAGATTAGATCCATAGCTTTTTATTATTAATATGATTAATAATATTATCCATTATGCATTTATTGAAAAAGAATTTCAAAAGTAGAGTTAGAAACCCTACGTGGTCCCTTAAATAGTATTGTGGACCACGAGAAATGGCTGAGAAACAAGCTGAAAGGTCCACATGGGCCTTTGTAAGCTGGCGGTCCACCATGGACCACACTCCACGGTGGGCCTAGGTGCCCACATGTGGCCTGCTTTTGCACGTGCTTGCATGCTTGGCCGGCCCAGCGTGCAGCTGGCCCAGTGCCGCCGCACGCTACCAGTTTGGGCCGTGCCACTGCCGGTCGGCATCACCTATGGGCCCCTCCGATGGGCCCGAGGCTAGCTACCCCGCTCTATTTTTTTTTTTCATGTATCTTCTCCGTCTGGACTTAGTTTGGATTGTTCTTGGGCTTATTGGACTCCATTCATCATCCTAGATCTTGCTATAGGCTTATTATGGAAGAATTTGATATGCTTTTCTCAACAATCTCCACCTCGACTTGATATTTGGCCTCCACCTATCTTTGAGAGCTTGTGATCCATCTCGCCACCATGCCCTAGGGCATGCCTACAGATCATGGATGGGCAAACTTGGGAGTTGAGCTAGGCTGCTCAATCCCACCTTCATCAACTGCGGTGATCCTCCTGATCTGAGACTTGCTTGGGATAGCCTCCTACAGCAATAGAAACTTATGTCGCATGTCATCCTCCTAAGTCTCTTGTCTCATGCTTGATCCATCTCCACCTCACACTGGGCTCCCTACCATGAGGTAATGTCCTACATACTTCCTTCCTCTTAACACCATCCTACTGCCATGCATGACCTTCAAGATTCCTCCATCAGTCTTCCATCTGAAGTCGGTCGAATCCAGTCTTCTCAATGAGATTAGATTCATCTTAAAGCTAGGTATATATTGGACCTCACCCAACTTATTTACTATTCCATCATGGAGCTTCATGCTGACCATCTCACTGCCCTTGATCTCACAGCTCGATCTATCTAGCAGGAACACAGTGCCCTTATTGGTCTCTAGAGAGTCAACCAGCTCCTTTTTGAAACATACATGATGGAAATAAGTAAAATTCATAATCCACTAGAAGAAAGAAGTAGATATCTTATCAGTAATCAGAAGAACATCACCACTATCTTCTATATCACTACTGACCATCGTCATAGTAGCATATGCCCGATCTTTGAGTTATGGGCAATCTTGACTTGATTTTCTAACTCATCACACTAGTAGCATTTGATCTTGCCCTGATCCCTCATCTTGAACTTCGATCACTCACCTCGCGATCTCCTACCGCTCCGACTTCTGTCGCTATCATCTTCAGTCACCATTAGTGCTGAGTTATCATCTGAACTCGTGGCTTGATTATTTTGCTTGAGAACCTTATTCTGGAGTAGTGCAAAAATCACCTGTTCCATCTTGATAGCGCTCTTACCTACAAAAAGAGCAGTCACCAAAGACTCGAAAGAGGATGGAAGCGATGATAGCAAGACCAATATCCTGATCTTCTTCTTAACTTTTTGCCAATACTGAGAAAGTCAGTGAGGATTTTTTGAAAGTTGGATAGATGCTCCTTCATTCTCTAGCCTTCATTCATCCATAGTTGGTAGAATTATCTTCAAAGAAATAGCATGTTGGTGAGCAACTTCGTCATGTATAACTTCTTGAGGTTCGACCACAGCACCATCGAAGAAGTCTCACTAAGTATATGGATCATAACATCATTCGCTAAGTACAAGCAGATCATGCTCACCATCTACATCTAGATTTACTTTCAATCCTTCATCTTCATGGTGGTTGGCATCTCGTCATACAAGAGAGCATCGATCAACTCATGTTGGATGAGGACATCCTTTACTCATGTTTACCATAAGAAGAAATTGCTCTTTTCATCAAACTTATTGATCTCTACCTTTATTGTAGTTGTCTTCTCCATATTCTTCAATCTCTATCCACCACTATAATCTATGCTCTGATATCGTTTGGCTCTGATACCAATTGTTGGTGATATCAGCTCACTCTGATACCACTTGTTCAGGATCTCATATCAGAATATTATGGTAGGAAGAAAGAAGAAAAATAAAATAAGAAAGTAATTAAGTGTGAGGATTAGTGGTGCTCTTAAGTCTTGGAATGCCACAGGAGGAGTCAGAATGTTGACTCCGAGAGACTAGGATAGGAGTGGTCTTTGGGCTAGGACAGGAGTTGTCCTAGGGTGGAGGTGGTGTTTAGCCCTCCATGAGCTCAAGGTCCAGGTGTTGAGAACTTTGAGAGGCTTGGTTGGTGCTTCGAAGATCTGGAACATAAGATGGAGCAAGAAACCAAAGCTGGAGCATGAAGACTGCAGAAAAATACTCTTCTATAGGTTAGTTGGCTCAGTCTCAGACTGGATCAGCTAAGTCTCAATGCATAGGTGATAGGAACGCGATGTTGTCGTTAAGACACCGTGTTTATTAGTTTAATCCGATTTCTTAAAATAATTAAAAAGCAGTAGATAGCAGTGAGTCGGGTCGAATCCACAGGGAAGGTAGTGTTTTTAGATTTGAAATCTTTGATTTTATAAAAGAAAAAAGAAAAGAGAAGAGTTTTGGGATCAAAAGTGAAGTCAGAAAATAAAAAAAAGTGAAAATTAAAAGGTGCAGAAATTTAAACTTGGTACTAAGATCTACTAGTTAGATCTTAGCATCTACTTGCAAGGCAATAATTTAAAGTGCAGAAATTAAATTATAATAAAAATAAAAAGCAAGAAATTAAAATGCAAAAATAAAATTTTTATTAATTAAAATTTTAAAATTTAAATACATAAAAAAAAAGAAAAAAAAATAAAATAAAATAGCCTGATCTCTGATCTTGGATCGGCATTGGCAGAAAGATGGTGTAGAAGCTCGGCTCTTCTTCTCGGCACCCGTTGCTTCGAAGCAGCCTTTAACCCATAGCCTGGCTTCGCCCTGTACCAAAGCTTCACCTTGATCGGAGATATTAATTTCTGATGGCCTGGGGTCCTTTTTATAGAGCTAGGAGGGCTGGATATTTTTTCTAAAGGCAATATGGGACTAATAGCCTTTGTAATCATCAAAATACAAAGAAATTTGGATAAAATTTGAATCAAAATAGCTCTGATATGACTCTGATAAATCTGATAAAATCCAGCCGTTCAATAGGAAATCCAACGGTCCAAAAATCATCAAAATCGGATGCAGATAAGCTCAGATCGGGTCGGATTAAATTCTGGCCGTTGGATCGCGCTTGATCGAGGAAATCTGGCCGCAAATCGCGCTTCGGGAGTCTTGATCACCGCCGGCAGCATTCTGGACCGTCGGATCTTCATCACTGGATCGAGCGCTGGATCCGCCATGGTGATCCGCGTGATGAATTTGAATCAAGCCTGAAATACCAAATCCGATCATGACCGCAAGCAACCACAGCCGTCCGATCCTGACCGCAAACAACCACATCCGTCCGATCGCGCAATAACTGTTCCCATGGACCGATGGACCGGCCGCACCGCACACCGCAACCAATCAGCGCCGCTGTTGTCGGAGTGAAAAGACTAAATTACCCTTGTGAGCCGCGATAAATTTCTGTAGACCCTTAAGGGGTCTAGGTCCACCACGTGGCAATCTCTGATTCGCCGGAATTTGCTGAGCTGGCGGTCCACGCCTGGATCGTGGACCGGCTGATGGCTTCAACGGCTGAGTCGGCTTGATGGCTTGGCTTGGCTTGGTGGCTCGGCTTGCGGAGCCGGCTGAGCCATTTTTTTTTTTATTTAATTTTTATTTATTTTATATTCTTTAAAAATTCATATCTTTTCCATTTTAGCTCCGTTTTACTTGAAATTTATTTCGTTGTGATCAAAAAAATGAGCTCTTTCTATTGATAATAAAATTTTATTTTTTAATTTTTATTATTTTTTATTATTTTTTAATTAATTTTTTAATTAATAAAAATATGAATTTTTCAAAAATTATATATAAATTGATTATTAATTCTTAAAAATTAATATAAATTAATTAATAAATTAATACTTTTATTGGATGAATTTATGATACTTATCACACCCCCCAACTTAAGCTTTGCTCGTCCTCGAGTAAAGAAAGAATTTAGTTTTAAATACCTTTTAACTTTAGAGTTTCGAATTTTACCTAAGCAATTTTCAAAATGGCCATTGATATTCAGTAGAGCTTAAATGAGATATATCATTGGGGTATTAATACTTATCAATAGAAAAATTAAGTAAAGAACATTAAATTTTTCAGAACTTTTTCTAAATTATTCCACTTTTATCTCTGATTTGTCTAAACTTTCATATAGGCAGGTGTATTGCTACTTCCATCCTTCATTTATTAATTTTTATTTTCACATTGCCCACTTTTTGATGCGAATATCATTGCTTACTTAGGCAACGGGACCCGGTTACTCGGTGGGAAACCAATGTTTTTTTTTTTTTTTTTTTTTTTTTTTTAACGTTGTACCACTATTGAGTGTCTTAACTCCTTAAGCTTTCTATTTGATCCATGTAGCGAGTCTTGGGCCAATGACTCCCAAACCAGTTGGCTTTAGGGCACTAGGTATAGAATACCCCTCGGGCTTACTAGCTCGAATCAAATAGGCTACGAGTTAAGACTAGCTTTACAACGAGCTTCTTTGCCCTTCCCACCTTTTGACGCGAAACTCAATGCTTGCTTAGGCAAAGAGGCCCGGTTACTCAGTGAGAAGTACTTGGAAACTATTTTATTAAAATAAATTTTTATATGAAGAAACGTATAGTTACCCTACACAAGCCTATAAAAAGTAGACTTTTCTTTGATGCTAGTAGAAATAATTAGAAATGCTCCAAGAAAAAATTTTTTATGTTCTAGACTTAACTCTTTATTGAATTTTCTTAATACTTGATTCCTCAATATCTCATAGATTCTCTAATCTGTGCATCAATTTTTTTTTTTTTTTAAAAATGCTTAGTTTAATTCGATTCTTAAGCATAATCAAGTATCTAAATACTAAATACTAACTTTTTCGAGGACTTAAAATTTTAAAATTTTTATTTTTCTCTCCCCCCAACTTAATCGACATTGTCCTCAATGGAGGAGAAGAAAAAATAAAGGATGTAATAAAGAACATGGAAGAATACACCTAACTCAGTATATATATATTTTATTTATTTATTTATTTATTTATTTATTTTTATTTTTTTTTGGTCCAGCACATGCCTTTACAAATTTGAGCTCTCCCTCCAACTTATTCAAATTATCCTAAAAAGAAAATAAGATAAATTAGATAAAAACTAAATATTGGGTTGCCTCCCAACAAGCGCTAAGTTTACCGTCTTCAGCCAGACACAATGTAGCTCACTATCCTGTGTCGAATATTGGATTGACAAATTCCAATGGTTTTGGATTGCCAATCTCAGAAAGTTGATTTTTAATCCCATTATTGATATATTCATCTTTGTTAATTTTTGGGATATAATTTTATGATTCCATTCTCAGACCCATGTTTATTAAGAATTTCTCCTATTTGTTTCTTCTAAAATGCTCATGAATGGAGTTTTAGGAGTTAAGTTTGATTCAATGGGTGCTGGAATGGTGACTAAAGGCGGTTTTAATTCTGGAGGTAAATTAATGTGATCCTGCTTAAACAACTCCATTGACATTTCATTACATGCCTTTTGATTTTTATAAGAAGAACCAGCTTCTAGGGTTGAAGGGAATAGGACATTAGGTTTATAAGTCTCGGGTAAATCATCTATTCTCTTTTCCCTTATTTCTATCTCATTTAAACTGGAACTAGCATCAGTACTAATTCCTGGCTTGGGTTCTTCTATGTGGTTAGTCTCAGTACTAACCAGTTCCTCTAAATTTTTATTTTGGCTAGCATCAGTACTAGCCTCTCTCACCTGGTCTTGGTATGGGTCCATAAGAATCCTATAGCTTTTAAGTTCAGGAATTACTTTGGTATTCTCAAATTGGAGATTCTTAGATGAAACATTAGATTGATAATTTAATCCAGGTGGTTGGTGGTCATTAGGTGGGTTGTTTGAAATTGGTAGGTTCGGTAGTTGATCTAGTTCTCTCCTCATGTTAGACTCAACTAATTATCCTATTTGAGCTTCTAGTCTGGCGATAGATTGCTGTTGAGTTAGAATTAATTGTTGAAGTTGGTTAAATCTATCATCAGCTAGATTGGTCTGTTGAGGAGGTGGGTATGAAGGCTGATTATAATATGATGGCTGGTTAAACTGACTAGGCTGACCATTATTATAGGCATAATTTTGATAATTTTGCTCAAGTGAAATTTGGGTCTGAGCCTGAGTCTGTTGGGATGTCCAAGAAAAATTAAAGTTACTCCAATCTGAATTATATGAATTTGAAAATGGGTCATTAATCAATTTGGAGTATCCTTGAGTAGCTTGAACTTGTTCTTGGATAAAATATGGAAACTGTGCAGTCATAGGATATTCACTTACATGATGGGTTGGACTAGCACAGATTGAATAACTCTCCTGATAATTAGAAGATTGTTGACCTAGGGTTAGGAGTTGATCTATTTTCTGATCAAGAAGGTCAACTTTATCTAATTTTTGGACTATTAGATTTCATATTAGCCATTTGATTATTATGTTTAATGTGAATCAACCATTCAATTAAGTTCAACTAAATCAGAAAAAGCGATTTCCTACCATGCATGTATTAGTGTAACCCTAATGTATGGTTTAAAAATTTTTAGAATATTTTTTATTTATTATTATTATTATTATTTTATTATATTAAAAATTAATTTTTTTTAATTATTTTTATTTGTTAATTTTAATTTAATTTAATTTAATTTAATTATTAATTTTTAGTTAGTTTAATTTTTATTTTATTTTATTTTTAGAGGAGAAAGGAGAAGAAAGAAAAAGAGTTCTAAAGAAGAGGTCCTAAGGAGTCCTAGAATTAAGAAGAAAGTGAAGAATTAGGTTTAATTAGGTTTGATGTTGGTTAGCAATCAAGTTGGTCAATCAATCCTGACTAAGGGTTATCCTAGATCTAGACAGCTCCTAACTGTCAAGGTCACCTTCAAGCCCTCCAAGTGTAGGATTAGCCAATTAACTAGCCAGGTAAGTGTAAGATTGGTGGGAGTCCCCCCGTTGCTTGCCTTAGACACCAATTGTGCTTGGCCAGGTAAGCGAATGGAACCAATTAGAAACTACCTTCCTTCGGGCCCAATCGTCCCTGAACCACTTTCCTAGACACCAGTCAAATTGACTTATCCTAACCCGGTTCAACTCTTAGGATTCCTTATCCTATTGAGCTCGAGTTCCTAGGGTTGATGTCTAATTGATTTTAAAATTAAAGGCTTAGGTCAATGCAGGATGCTGGTTGGTTGTTTGTGGGCTAAGGAAGGGTGATCAAATCCCCACCTTATCTTGTTTAATTGGGTTGTGCCCTTAATTTGATTTAATATGAATATGCAAAAAAAAAAAAATTCAATCAAAGGGTTTCTATGCAATTTAAACTAGATGCATGTAACTAATTGTATTCTGAAAGGCTTACCTTGCCTCCAGCAATCACCAAAAAAAAAAAAATAAAAAAAAATAAAAATAAAACTAATATGATGCATGCTCTAAACAGTTAGGGTTTCTAATCTTATCATGAGGCTTTTAATTAGGTTTAAATGGATATATTTTTTAAATTAATTTAAAAATAAAATAAATAAATAAATAAATAAAAAGAAAAGAGGACTAGGGTTAGGATTGATCTCACCAGGCAAAACTTTGATGCTTTCTTCATTTTTTCCTTTTTTTTCTACAAAATAAATAAAAAAAATTAGTAAGCAATATTAAAAAAAATATAATTTATAATTTACAAAAAAAAAATCAAAGAAATCAAAGAAAAAAATAGCATCTATTCCTTCCCCGGCAACGGCGCCAAAAACTTGATAGGAACGCGATGTTGTCGTTAAGACACCGTGTTTATCAGTTTAATCCGACTTCTTAAAATCATTAAAAATGCGTAGATAGTAGTGAGTCGGGTCGAATCCACAGGGAAGGTAGTGTTTTTAGATTTGAAATCTTTGATTTTTAAAAGAAAAAAGAAAAGAAGAGTTTTTGGGATCAAAAGTGAAGTCGGAAAAATAAAAAAAAGCAAAAATTAAAAGGTGCAGGAATTTAAACTTGGTACTAAGATCTACTAGTTAGATCTTAGCATCTACTTGCAAAGCAATAATTTAAAGTGCAGAAATTAAATTACAATAAAAATAAAAAGCAAGAAATTAAAATGCAAAAATAAAATTTTTATTAATTAAAATTTTAAAATTTAAATACATAAAAAAAAAGAAAGAAAAATAAAATAAAATAGCCTGATCTCTGATCTTGGATCGGCATTGGCAGAAAGATGGTGTAGAAGCTCGGCTCTTCTTCTCGGCACCCGTTGCTTCGAAGCAGCCTTTAACCCATAGCCTGGCTTCGCCCTGTACCAAAGCTTCACCTTGATCGGAGATATTAATTTCTGATGGCCTGGGGTCCTTTTTATAGAGCTAGGAGGGCTGGATATTTTTTCTAAAGGCAATATGGGACTAATAGCCTTTGTAATCGTAAAAATATAAAGAAATTTGGATAAAATTTGAATCAAAATAGCTCTGATATGACTCTGATAAATCTGATAAAATCCAGCCGTTCAACAGGAATCCAACGGTCCAAAAATCATCAAAATCGGATGCAGATAAGCTCAGATCGGGTCGGATTAAATTCTGGCCGTTGGATCGCGCTTGATCGAGGAAATCTGGCCGCAAATCATGCTTCGGGAGTCTTGATCACCGCCGGCAGCATTCTGGACCGTCGGATCTTCATCGCCTGGATCGAGCGCATTGATCGTGCCAGATGCTTAATAGAATTTGAATCAAGCGTGAAATCACCACCGTATCGTCCGAATAAAATTCGGCAAGCAACCACAGCCGTCCGATCCTGACCGCGCACATCCGTCCGATCGCGCAATAACTGTTCCCATGGACCGGTGGACCGGCCGCACCGCACACCGCAACCAATCAGCCGCTGTCTGTCGCCGAGTGAAAAGACCAATTACCCTTGTGAGCCGCGATAAATTTCTGTAGACCCTTAAGGGGTCTAGGTCCACCACGTGGCAATCTCTGATTCGCCGGAATTTGCTGAGCTGGCGGTCCACGCCTGGATCGTGGACCGGCTGATGGCTTCAACGGCTGAGTCGGCTTGATGGCTTGGCTTGGCTTGGTGGCTCGGCTTGCGGAGCCGGCTGAGCCATTTTCTTTTTTTTTATTTAATTTTTATTTATTTTATATTTTTAAAAATTCATATCTTTTTCCATTTTAGCTCCGTTTTACTTGAAATTTATTTCGTTGTGATCAAAAAAATGAGCTCTTTCTATTGATAATAAAATTTTATTTTTTTATTTTTATTATTTTTTTATTATTTTTTAATTAATTTTTTAATTAATAAAAATATCAATTTTTTAAAAATTATATATAAATTAATTATTAATTCTTAAAAATTAATATCAATTAATTGATAAATTAATACTTTTATTGATGAATTTATTATACTTATCAATAGGAGGCCAAACAGAGAGGAGCATGTTTGGGATTGTAGGCTGGCATGCAACTAAATCGGCTCAGTTTGAAATTAAGCCAATCTAGTCTCAGGTTAGCCAACTCAATGCTAAAACTGAGCCAGCTCAATGTGCGGGTAGAGCTACGTGAGGGTCTGTTTGGGGCTAAGATAGAGACTTATCCTAGGAGTCTTAAGGCCTGATTTAGAAGGTCTTAAGAAGGCTAACTCATGTATGGATCGAATTTAGATTCAAGGAATGAGAGCATGGGAGACATGGATGTACATGGGCTTGATGAGTGCTTTCATGGATTAGGTTAGTTAGAAAAGTTTTTGGTCTGGCCTAATGGCTATGTATAAATATATAGATTGTATTATGATTTTTAGGAGAGCAATCAATATAGATCTTTTCTCCCTCAATCTCTCTTCTCTCTTCTTCTAGTGTTGTTGCCCTAGGTCCTTGAAGAAGCTTTAGAGAGGGGGGGCATCTCCCTTAAGCCCAAAAAGAAAGGCACCCCAGCATAGATCTAGGTGATGATCTATGGTATGCTGCCCATAGAAAAAGTCAAAGATCTCTCCATATCCATGCTAAAGATCAAGAGCTTCTACAATATGGTATCAGAACTTATGATGTCAGGAGGATTGGCATTCAAGTGATATCATGGTTCCTTACAATTGATATCAGAGCAGTACTGACTGTGCCAACATTTGATATCAAAGCCTGATGGTGCGTGAAAGAGAAGAAGTCATATAAGGTGAAATCAAGAATCTGTATGAGTATTCCATAGTATGTTTTAGATTTATCTTTGTTATTGCTGTGGTTTGGCCAACCAGGAGTAGTAGGTTGAAGGTGGAGGCTGAGAGGATTAATGGAAAGAATTTTTTCTAGGATGGAAGGTTTGGATGCATGATTTGCTAGTTAGTCTTGGAGGAAAGGTCGGGATGTATGATGGGTGATAGGCAGGGAGCGCTGGAGTGTTGTAGTAGCATTTTCTTAGAGATATAGGGCTGAGAAAAGCTCGGTGGTGCAGCAGTTGAGGAAGGTATCTCAGTACAAAGCACCAAGGTTCTCTAGGAAGATGGGTAGTATGGGACAATTGATGGTTGAAGAAAGGTTTTCGAATGGATAATGGTCGAAGGAAGGCTGAAGAAGTGGCTATACGTCCTTTAGTTGCAGGAAGGCGGGAAAGTAGTCGAAGATGTATTCAATGGTTCAACCAGAGCATTGAGTTATGGAGCCTTGAGGGTGATGGAGATGCATGATCCATGGAGGTCCGATAGGTTAGGCTGGGTGGTTGTAGAGTAGCTCAGAGATGAGTTAGAAAGCACTAAAGTGCTGTAGTAGCGCTACCCTGGAGGCACAAAGGCTAAGAGAGGCTCGGTGGTGTAGTAGTTGAGGGAGGTATCCTAGTAGAGAGTGTCAGGAGCATCTCAGGAAGATCTGAAGTAGGTCTCAAGAAGAGCCAGAACGTCTCAGATAGTGCTAGGAGTGTCTTGGATCATGTTTCTTCTGCAGGAGCATCAGAGAGAGTCACGGTTCAGATGGAGGATGATTTGTGTATAGCAAGAGAGAATCTGGATACCTATGAGGAGGCAGTGTTGAGATGAGGCAGGGAGTACTAGAGTCTGTAGCAGTGCTATCCTAGAGGCATGAGGCTGAGAGAGGCTCGACGGTGTAGCAGCCGAGGGAGGTATCTCAGTGGAGAGTGTTAGGAGGCATCTTAAGGAGACAGGAAGTAGATCTCAGGAGAGTCAGGAAGTCTCAAGAGCCTCAAGATGAGATAGGTGGGTCTGAGCCTAGGATGGGGTTTGAGCTATAGTTCCTCCGGGTGCAACTGAAGCGATGGTAGGTATAGGAGCAGAAGAGGAGAAGGCTAGGATGGAAATTTCTAGAATTTAGTTGCTAGATTTAGAGGAGTTGGATGAGCTCCTATATGTTTCGAAGGTGTCCACGGGTTGCGGAGGTATCCGATATGACTTCGAAAAGGGCCGTGGAGTGCTAAGGATTCAAAGGGACACTGTAGGTTCTCCAAAGAAGTCTAGGAAAAGTGATGTAGCTGCTAAGCAGAAACACAGTAGGTTCTCCAAGGAAGTCTAGGAAAAGTGATGTAGCTGCTAAACAAAAGAGATCCTACAATCCAGGATAGTGCTGAGAAGCAAGCAAGGTCTTCAGTGGTGGAGACTGTCATCCTAAAGGCCTCAAGGATGCACAGCAGCTGAAGAAGATTGGCGGAGGTGATTTTTGCACAATGGGCTGTTAGGGTGGGCAATGACAGCGGGATCGTGTTGAAGAGCATTGCCAGGGTTTGCCAAAGCTTAGGATACCAAGGTGGAGATTGTGAGGATTGGTGGTGCTTCTAAGACTTGAGAGGCCATGGGAGGAGTCAGGATGTTGACTCCAGGAGACTAGGACAGGAGTGGTCGTAGGGCTAGGATAGTAATTATCCTAGGATGGAGGTGGTGTTTAGCCCTCCACGGGCTCAAGGTCCAAGTGTTGAGAACCTTGAGGGGCTTGATTGGTGCTTTAGAGATCTGGAGCACAAGGTGGAGCAAGGAACCAAAGTTGAAGCATGAAGACTATAGAAAAGGACTCTTCTGCAAGTTAGTCGGCTCAGTCTAAGACTAGGTCGAGTAATATTATCGTCTACAATGTTCCAGGCATCACCTAGCTCTGATACCAAGTTGTAGACCCATGATATCGCTCGAACGCCAATCATCCTGGACATCACAAGCACCGATATCATGTTATGGAAGCTCCTAATATTTAGCATGGACTGAAGGAACCTGTGACATTCTCTATGGGCAGCAAATCACCGATCCTCCACCTGGATCTATGATGGAGCTCCTTCCTCAAGCTTGAGGGAGATGCCCCCTTCTCTAGGGCTTCTTCAAGAACCCTAGGGCGACAACTCTAGAGGAAAGAGAAGAAGAGAGTTGAGGGAGAAAAGGTCTGTATTCCACAGCATTATAGCCTTAATGAAATCCTAATACAACCTATGTATTTATACATAGCCATTAGGCCCGACCAAAAAATTTTCTGACTAACCCAATACATGAAAATACTCACCGAGCCCATGTACACCCAAGTCTCCCATGCTCTCATCCTCTGAATCTAGACCCGATCCATACATGAATTAGCCATCTTAAGACCTCTCAAACTAGGCCTTAAGACCCTTAGGATCATTCCAAACCTTAGCCTAAAATAGACCCTTGCATAACTCTACCTGCACACTGAGCCGACTCAGTCTCAGCACTCAGCCAGCTAAGTTCTACTGGGTCGGCTCAGTCTGAAACTGAGTCGGCCCAGTCCTGTGCCATGCCAGCAGTCCCAAATGTGCCGCTCTCTATTTTGTCTGTGCTCTGAGACTTAGCTGACCCTATTTTGGACTGAGCCGGCTAACGTTCAGAAAATTTCTTTTCTATAGTCTTGATTCCCCGACTTTGGTTCCTTGCTTCATCTTGTGTCCTAGGTCTCTGAAGCACCAACCAAGCCCCTAAAATCCTCGAAGCTAACTCCCTAACTCCTTCCGTGGCCTCCCAAGGCTTGGGAGCACCATAAATCCTCACAATCTCTATCTTGGTGCCCCATGCCCTAGCAAACCCATCGGCAATGACCTCCTACATGATCCTGCTGTCCTTGTGCACTCGACAGCCCCTTGTGCAATCATCGCCTCCGCCAATCCTCTTTAACTATTATGCACCCTTGAGGCCTTTGGGATGACCGCCTCCATCACTGAAGACCTATGCTTGCACCTCTGCACCATCCTAGAATTGTAGGATCCCTTCTGCTTAGTAGCTGTATCACTTTTTCTGGACTTTCTTGGAGAATCTGTAGCATTTTTATACTAGCACTCACTGCAAACCCTGACATGGTCTCCTCAAAACTATGCTTGTCCTCCTGCACATGCCGCTCCACCTAGAATTGTGCATCTTCGGTGCTAGTGCTAGGATATCGATCCTCCCGCATCCCTCTGCTCTGAACTCATGTCAAATTTCTCTTTAATTATGAAGCCACCTCTCTGGAGCTCCACCTATATCCGAAGTCCACCTGATGCCGTAGAAGCCAACTCTATCACCGAGTCCCTCTAGGCCAACCATCCAACACTGTACTGCTGGGCCTGCCACTGTACCTCGAATACCGTCACTGCCCCTTTGAATCCTCCATGCTCCGCGGACCCCTTCTAAGCCATCTCGGATACCTTCACAACCTGCGGGCACCTCTAAAACTCAAGAGCTCATCCAATTCTTCTAAAACCAATGACTGAACCCCAGAAAATTCCACCCTAGTCCTTCTCCTCTGCCCCTACACTAGCCATCACTTCAGTTGCGTCTGAAAAACCATCCTCCACCAGAACCACATCTCTTCCAAAAGCTCCTGTAGAAGAAATCTGATCCATGATACTTTTGATTGCTAGAGACCTCCTGGCACTCCCTGAGACCCCTTGGCTCTCTCTAAGACTTGCATCTGATCTTTCTGAGATACCACTGACACTCTCTACTGAGATATACTCCTCGACTGCTACACCACCGAGCCTCTCTCAGCCCCGTGCCTCCAAAAAAGCACTCCTGCAACACTCCAGCACTTTCTGACTCATCTCTGCATCGCTCTACAGCCACCGAGCCCTAACCTACTGGACCTCCATGGATCATCCATCTTCATCACTCCTAAGGCTTCACAAATCCATGCTCTGATCGAACCACTGAATACATCTCCAACTACTTCCCCATCTTTCAGATACCGAAGGATGTATTGTTGCTTCTTCAACCTTTCTTCGATCATTACCCCATGAGAAATTTCTCTTCAACAGTCCTACACTGCCCATCTTCCTAGAAAATTTTGATGCTCTCTACTGAGATACCTTCCTCGACTGCTGCATCGTCGAGCCTCTCTCAGTCCTGCATCTTCAGAAAAGTGCTACTACAGTACTCTAGTACTCTCTGCCTATCACATAACCATCATACAGCTCGGCCTTTCCACCAAGATCAATCAGCAAATCATGCACCAAATCCTTCCATCCTAAAAAAATCTCTTTTCGTTAATCCTCTCAACCTCCACCTTCAATCCGCTACTTTCGGTTGGCCAAACCACAACAACAATAAGGTAGATTTAAGACATATCGTGAAATTCTTATGTAGATTTTTGATTTCACCTTGTATGACTTCTTCTTTTCTTCCATGCACCATCAGGCTCTGAAACTTGGCTTTGATACCATATTATCACCCACAACGTTTCAAGCATCACCTAGCTCTGATACCAAGTTGTAGACCCATGATATCGCTCGAACGTCAATCATCCTTGACATCACAAGCATCGATATCATGTTGCGAAAGCTTTCGATCTTTAGCATGGACCTAAAGGAACCTATGACATTTTCTATGGAAAGCAAACCATCAATCCTCCACCTGGATCTATGATGGGGCACCTCCCTCCTTGAGCTTGAGGGAGACGCCCCCTTCTCTAGGGCTTCTTCAAGAATCCTAGGGTAGCAACTCTAAAGGAAAGAGAAGAAGAGAGTTGAGAAAGAAAAGATCTATATTCCATAGTATTATAGTCTTAATGAAACCCTAATACAACCTATGTATTTATACATAGCCATTAGATCTGACCATAAAACTCTCTGGCTAACTTAATACATGAAAGCACTCACTGAGCCCATGTACACCCATGTCTCCCATGCTCTCATTCTTTGGATCTAAACCCGATCCATACATGAATTAGCCACCTTAAGACCTCTCAAACCAAGCCTTAAGACCCCTAGGATCATCCCACACCCTAGCCCAAAATTGACCCTCGTATAACTCTGCCCGTGCACTGAGTCAGCTCAATCTCAGCACTGAGTCGGGTCAGCTCAGTCTGAAACTGAGTCAGCCCAGTCCTATGTCGTGTCAGCAGTTCCGAATGCATAGCTCTCTATTTTACCAATGCTCTGAGACTTAGCCAACCCAGTTTTGGATTGAGCCGGCTAACCTTCAAAAAATCTTCTTTCTGCAGTCTTGATTCCATGGCTTTGGTTTCTTACTTCATCTTATGTTCTAGGTCTTCGAAGCACCAACCAAGCTTCTAAAATCTTCGAAGCCAACCCCCTGACTCCTTTCATGGCCTCCCAAGACTTGGGAGCACCATAAATCCTCACAACTAAGTCTTAGTGCATAGGCCAAATCGAGAGGAGCATGTTCAAGACTTTAGGTTGGCATGCAATTGGGTTGGCTCAGTCTGAAATTGAGCCAACCCCACCCAGTCTTAGGTTAGCCGACTCGGTGCTGAAATTGAGCTGGCTTAGTGTGCGGGCAAAGCTAAGCGAGGCTCTGTTCGGAGCTATGATAGGGACTTATCCTAGGTGTCTTAAGGCCTAGTTTGGGAGGTCTTAGGAGGCTAACTCATATGTAGGTCAGGTTTTGATCCAAGAGATGAGAGCATGGAAGACATAGATGTATATGGACTCGATGAGTGCTTTCATAGATTGGGTTAGCTAGGAGAGTTTTTGGTCTGGCCTAATGGCTATATATAAATACATAGATTGTATTAGGATTTTCAGAAGAGCAATCAATACAGATCTTTTCTCTCTTAATTTCTCTTCTCTCTTCTCTCTAGTGTTGTTGCCCTAGGTCCTTGAAGAAGCTCTAGAGAGAGGGAGTGCCTTCCTTAAGCCCAAGAAGGGAGGCATCCCAGCATAGATCTAGGTGATGATCTATGGCATGCTGCCCATAGAAAAAGTTAAAGATCTCTCCATATCCATGCTAAAAATCAAGGGCTTCCATAACATGGTATTAGGACTTGTGATGTCAGGAGGATTGGTGTTCAAGCGATATCATGGTTCCTTACAGTTGGTATCAAAGTAGTATTGATTGTGCCACCATTTGGTATCAGAGCCTCATGGTGCATGGAAGAGAAGGAAAGTTATATAAGGTAAAATCAGGAATCTGCATGAGTATTCTATAGTATGTCTCAGATCTACCTTTATTATTGCTATGGTTTGGCCAACCGAGAATAGTAGGTTGAAGGTGGAGGCTGAGAGGATTAACGAAAAAAAAAAATTTTGGAGTGGAAGATTTGGTTGCATGATTTGCTGGTTGGTCTTGGAGGAAAGGCTAGAATGTATGATGGGTGACAAGCAGGAAGCGCTGGAGTGCTATAGTAGCATTTCGCCGGAGATGTAGGGCTGAGAGAGACTCGATGGTGCAGCAACCAAGAAAGGTATCTCAGTAGAAAGCATCAGGATTCTCTAAGAAGTTGGACAGTATGGGATAGTTGATGGTTGAAGAGAGATTTTCCAAGAGATAATGGTTGAAGGAAGGCTAAAGAAGCGGCTATACGTCCTTCGATTGTAGGAATCTAGAGAGTAGTCAGAGATATTTTTAGTGGTTCGACTAGAGCATTGATTTACAGAGCCTTGAGAGTGATGAAGATGGATGATCCATGGAGGTCTAGTAGGTTAGGACTGGACAACTATAGAGCAACTCAGAGATGGATTAGGGAGCGCTGGAGTGCTGTAGTAGCGCTATCCTAGAGGCATAGGAGCTGAGAAAGGCTCGATGGTGCAGTAGTCAACGGAGGTATCTCAGCAAAGAACATCAGAGGCATCTCCAGGAGACCTGGAGCAGGTCTCATGAAGAGCCAGGAGGTCTCAGGGAGCTTCAGGAGGTCTTAGGCAGTTGGGAGTATCTTGGATCATGTTTCTTCTATAGGAGCATCAGAGAGAGTCACGGTTCAGGTTAAGGATGGTTTGTGTATAGCAAGAGAGAACCCGAATACCTATGAGGAGACGATGTTGAGATGAGGTAGGAAGCACTGAAGTGCTACAGTAGTACTTTTTTGGAGGCATGAGGCTAAGAGAGGCTTGTCAGTGCAGCAGCCGAGGGAAGTATCTCAGTAGAGAGTGTCAAGAGGTATCTCAAGAAGATCGGAAATAGGTCTCAAAGAGAGCCCGAAAGTCTCAGGAGCCTCAGGATGAGATAGATAGATCTGAGCCCAAGATGGGGTTTGAGCTGTAGTTCTTCCAGGTGCAACTGAAACGATGGCTGGTGTAGGGGCAGAAAAGAAGAAGGCTAGGATGAAATTTTTTAGGATTCAATTACTAGATTCAGAGGAGTTGAATGAGCTCTTGTATGTTTTGGAGGTGCCCGTGGGTTGTAGAGATATTCGATATGACTTCGAAAAGGGCCACGGAGTGTGGAGGATTCGAAGGAACAGCGATAATGATCGAGGTACAGCAGTAGGCCCAGCAGTGTAGCATTGGATAGTTGGCCTCGAGGAACTCGAGTATAGAGTCAGATTCTTCTATGATATCAGATGGACTATGGGTATAGGTGAACCTCCATAGTGATGGCTTCACAGGTGGAGAGAAAATTTGGTATGAGTTCAAAGTGGAGGGATGTAGGAGGGTCGATATTCTAGCACTAGTGTCGGTGATGTATAGTTTCAAATGGATCGACGTGTACAGGTGGATAGTCATAGCTCTTAGATGATCATGTTAGATGGTACAGCATATGCCAACATAGGAATGCTGTACATTCTCTAAGAAAGTTCAGAAAAAGTGATGCAGCTACTAAGCAGAAGGGATCTCATAATCTAGGATAGTGCTGAGAAGTAAGCCAAGGTCTTCAGTAGTGGAGGCGGTCATCCCAAAGGCCTTAAGAATCTACAGCAGTTGAAGAGGATTGGCGGAGGTGATGTTTACATAAGGGGCTATCAGGATGCGCAGCGATAGCGGGATCATGCAAAAGAGCACTGCCTTGGTTTACCAAGGCATGGGGCACCAAGGTGGAGATTATGTGGATTAGTGATGCTCCCAAGTCTTGAGAGACCATGGGTGGAGTTAGGATGTTGACTTTGGGAGACTAGGATAGGAGTGATCCTAGGGCTAGGATTGGAGTTATCCTAGGGTGGAGGCAATGTTTAGTCCTCCATGGGCTCAAGGTCCAGGTGTTGAGGACCTTGAGGAGCTTGGTTGGTGCTTTAGAGATCTAGGACCCAAGGTAGAGCAAGGAACCAAAGTTGGAGTATAAAGACTATAGAAAAGGACTCTTCTACAAGTTAGCTGGCTCAATCTCAGACTGGGTTGGCTAAGTCTCAGTGCACAGGCCAAAAAGAGGAGGCATGTTCAGGACTATAGGCTGACATGCAACTAGATCGGCTCAGTCTGAAATTAAGCCATCTACTAAGCCGACCCAATCTCAGGTTAGCCGACTCAATGCTGAGATTGAGACAGCTCAGTGCACGGGCAGAGCTATATGAGGGTTTGTTTGGGGCTAGAATAGGAACTTATCCTAGGAGTCTTAAGGCTTAGTTTGGAAGGTCTTAAGGAGGCTAACTCATATATGGGATGGATTTAGATCCAGGAGATTAAAGCATGGGAGATGGGGGTACATGGGCTCGGTGAGTGCTTTTATGGATTGAGTTAGTTATGAGAGCTTTTGGTGTGACCTAATGGCTTTGTATAAATACATAGATTGTATTAGGATTTTCAGGAGAAACATGGATTAGCCTAAAGGCTCGCCTCCATGGGGCATGCAAAGCTTCACAATGAGAGAGAAAATCAAACAATATAAGAAAAACTTATCACTCAACTCTTGTATAAAAGTCTCTTAATAAGAAGCCCCAAACCCTCTCAAAAGCTCTCTAAAGTCTCTCAAGAAACCTCTCAACACCTTCGGAACGTCATCAGCTTTTCAACATAATAAATGGTTCATCAATCGGAGTTATATGGCCTCTAGAAACTTAAAAATGGTATTTCAATAGGAAATCCAGTCCTAAACATACTCGAGATTGATCCTGGACTATCCGATCATGACCAACTCCCTCTTGGGCCATCGGATCATGCACCAACAGTCCTAGATCAGCTTGGATCGATCTTAAGCCATTGGATCATGATTGGGAGCTCTTCCAGCCATCGGATCGAGCAACAAGAAGGCCAACACACCATATCAAAGCTCTATCAAATCCTAGTCATCAGATCATGATTGGCTCCTCTCTAAAATGTCAGATCATGATCGATCTATGGAATAGTATCATGGACTATGAGAAATGACTAGGAAATGGGCTGAAAGGTCCATGCGGGCCTTTGTAAGCCGATAGTCCACCATGGACCATGCTCCATAGTGGGCCTGGTCACCCACGGCCTGCTTTTGCATGGCCCGTGCACACTAGTTTGGGCCATGCCGTCGTTGGCTTGTGCCGCTTGTGGTCCCCTCTGGTAGGCCTGAGGCTAGCTATTCCACTTCAGTCTTCTTTCGTGCGTATCTTCTCCATCCGGACTCCATTTGGGCTATTCTTAAGCTCGTTAGACTCCATTCATCATCTTGAATCTCATTGTAGACTTATTATGGAAAAATTTAAGGCACTTTTCTCAATATATTGGATAATGATAAATTAACAAGATCTAACTTCGATACTTGGTATCGTAAGTTAAAGACAGTCTTAGAGCATGAGTAGATTCAGTACATTTTGATAGATTCGACACCTGAGGAGTTAGCTCCAAACGTGTAAGAGATGGTTCGAAATACTTATCAGAAGTGGCTCAACGACTGAACTACCATTCATTGTATCATGCTGGCAACTATGAGCGATGAGTTCAGTCATAGATTTGAGACTGCTCAACCACAAGATATGCTTCAAATATTGAATGATTCCTTTGGCACTCCCGATGATGTTGAGAGGTACAAGACTAGTTGTGCTATTTATAATGTCCGAATGAGGGATGGGATGTCAGTCACTGATCATATATTGTATATGATTGAGATGATTGAGCACTTGAGCAAGCTTGGCTTTTTCTTGCATGAGCAGCTTGAAAAAGATGCCATACTGAACTTCTTGCCCAAGTCCTTCCACCCCTTCTTTACTTATTTTAGAATGACAAAGCCTGCACTTAACTAGCACAATTTGCTGGGGTTGCTGTAGAACTTTGAAAAGAATCACCAGCTCCATAAGGAGTCGATGAATATAGTAGAAGGGTCTTCTTCTGGTTGTTGATCCTTTAAGAAAGGAAAGAAGAACAAGAAGAAGAAGAATAAGAAGATGCAGTAGCATGCTGGAATATTTATGCAGTATCAAACCAAGAAACCCTAGCACAACTAAAGCCAGGTAGAGTGCTTCTATTGCAAGAAGAAGGAGCACTGGAAGAGGAACTATCCTCAATACATTATCTTCCTAGATCCAAATAGGTAGAGGAAGAAGCAAGTAGTTGCTGGGCAAGATAATTATATGATAATTTTTTATAATTTTTTAATATATAATACTATGCCTGGGTATTAGATATCGAAATTTCTTATCATATTTGCAATTCATTGCAGGGTTTATAGGTTAGTACAAGATTTAAAGAAGGTGAAAGATTTCTGAACATTAAAGATGAAAGATCAGTTCTAGCTTTAGGAATCATAAATCTTGTATTCAATTCTCATACTATTATTCTTAGTGAATATCACTTTTATCCAAGTTTTTTATTGAACATTATCTCTGTAGGCCTTCTGCCCAAAAAGAGTTATGAAATTTCAATAAAGAGATATTTTTGTAATATTATTTTGAATGGTGTTACTATTTTTGTTACACAATTGAATAATAGAATTTATATTTTATTATAGTCTATTAATATTGTCCATTCCTCCAGTAAACACCCTAGAGTAGATGATATGTTTGAAATCTATCTTTAGCATTGTAGGCTAGGTCATATTAACAAGAATAGAATAAACAGATTGACTTACGAGAAAATCCTCGAAGTCAATAATTATGAGTCACTTCTAACTTGTGAGTTTTGTCTTCTTAGGAAGATGACCAAATCATCTTTTACTAAAAAAGATAAGCAAGCCAGTGAACTCCTAAGTTTAGTACATAAAGATGTATGTAGGCTATGAGCTTAAATTCTAGAGGTGGATATTTCTACTTTATTATTTTTACTGATGATCTATTTAGGTATGGGTACATCTACCTGATGAAATACAAGTAAAAATTATTTGAAATATTTAAATTATTTTGTAATGAGATAGAAAAGCAAACTAGAAAGAGTATTAAAACTCTTCGGTCTGATCGAGGCTGTGAATACTTTTCTAATAAGTTTTTGACATATCTAGGAAAGAATGAGATTCTTTTCCAATGAACTCCTCTTGGAACACCACAACATAATGGTGTATTTGAAAGGAGGAATCAGATCCTATTAGACATAGTTCGATCCATAATAAGCTTTGCCAGTCTATCGATCTCTTTTTATAGATATGCGTTCGAATCTGCTTGTTACATTCTTAATAGGATTTCAAGTAAGTCTATAGCTAAAATGCCATATGAGATATAAATAGGACATAAGCTAGTATTCTCACACCTTAGTGTTTGGGGGTGTCCAGCTTATATTAAATATTTAATGATGGACAAACTTGGATCTAGGTCTAATAAGTGCATTTTTATAGGATATCCAAAAAAATAAAGGATATTATTTCTACCTCACTAATGAACAAAAGATATTTATCAATCTTAAGGCAATCTTTTTAGAAAAAAAAATTTTTAGTAAAGAAATTAATGCCTCTAAGATCGAACTTGAGGAAGTTTGATAGGTAAAATAATTGACATAAATAACTAAACCTGATCCAGATTTGATTAAATTAAATTTAGAGCCTAATGTACCTGCACCATTAAGGTGATCCAGTAGAGTACCATGTTAGTCAAATAGATATTATGGTTTCTTGGTTCGAGATGGAAATCTTATCGAACTTAATAAGAACGATGAGGATCCGATCATTTATATTGTTGCAATGTAGAGATTTGATTCTGAAAAATGGCTTGAAGTCATGAAATCCAAAATGGAGTTCATAAAGATCAATGATGTATGGATATTAGTTAATCGACCTGAAAGGGTAAAACCCATAGGATGTAAGTGGATCTTCAAAAGAAAGAGGGGTGCAGAAAGAAAAATGGAGACCTATAAAGCCTATCTCATTGCTAAAGGGTATCATCAATGTTATGGTATAGACTATGATGATACATTTCCTCCTATGGCAATTCTCGTCCATTTGAATTATGCTTGCAATAGCTGCCCATCTGGACTATGAAATCTAGTAAATGGATGTAAAGATAGCTTTTCTAAATAGAGAGCTGGATCCAGTGGAGTACCATGTCAGTTGAATAGATACTATGATTTCTTTATCCAAGATGGAAATCCTATCGAACTCAATAAGAATGATGAGGATCCAATCAATTATATTGATGTAATGAAGAGATCCGATTCTGAGAAATGGCTTGAAGCCATAAAATCCAAAATGGAATCCATGAAGATCAATGATATATGGATATTAGTTAATCGACTTGAAAGGATAAAACCTATAGGATGTAAGTGGATCTTCAAAAGAAAGAGGGATGCAGATAGAAAGATGAAGATCTATAAAGTCCATCTCGTTGCTAAAGGATATCGTCAATGTTATGATATAGATTATGATGATACATTTTCTCCTATGGCAATGCTCGTCCATTTGAATTATGCTTGCAATAGTTGCTTATGTGGATTATGAAATTTGGCAGATGGATGCAAAGACAACTTTCCTAAATCGAGAGCTGGATGAAGAGGTGTATATGATACAACTTGAAGGGTTCACATCTACAGATGAGTCTATGATGTGTAAGCTTCAAAGATTCATTTATGGATTAAAGTAGGCATCTTGGATTTGGAACATGTATTTTGATAAGACAATCAAAATATATGGTTTCGTTAAGAATGGAGAAGAGCTCTGCATATACAAGTGGGCCAATTGTTCGATAATTATATTTCTTATGTTGTATGTAGATGATATTCTTTTAATCGGAAATGACATTTCTGTATTATAGTAAATAAAGGTTTGGCTGTTGTCTCAATTCTTCATGAAGAACTTGAGAGAAGCATTCTACATCATAGGAATTAAGATCTATAGAGATAGATCTAAAAGGTTGCTTGGGTTATCTTAGTCCATGTATGTTGATATTGTGCTGAAGTGGTTTAGCATGGAGAATTTCAAAAAGGTTTACCTACCAATAGGCCACGAAATTTCTCTCTAAAAAAGGACCTATTCAATAATATCATAAGAAAGAGAGCGTATGAGTAGGATCCCATATACCTCGATAGTAGATTCTATCATGTACTCCATGATATGTACGAGACCAAATGTGGCATACTTACTTGGGATAGTGAGTAGATACCTATCTGATCCAGGAGAGAACTACTAGAAGGTTATTAAAACCATCATTAAGTATTTAAGAAATACTAAGAATCAATGGCTTGTTTATGGTGAGTTGGAATTATAACTTGTAGGATTTATAAAAGTATATCGGGGTATATATTTATCCTAAATGACGAAGCAATCTACTAAAAAAATTTCAAGTAGCATACTGTGGCCGACTCAGTTTGTGTGGTGGAGTACATTGCATCATCTAATGCTGTCAAAAAAGCTATGTGACTGAGAAAGTTCATCATCGAGCTTAGAGTAACGTCCTCTCTTAATGGTCCAATTTTGCTCTATTATAACAGTATTGAAGCTATTGCTCAGATGAAGAAGTCGAAGGCACACCAGTGAACAAAGTATATTCTGCATCACTATCATCTTGTCCAGAAGATCGTGGATCGAAATGATATCGAGCTTCAAAAGATCGATGAAAAAGAAAATCTGGCTGACTCATTCACTAGAATTTTTATGGTAAAGGAGTTTGATGATCACAAGTAGAAGATGGATATTAGATACTATACTGATTGGCTTTAGTCCAAGTAAAAGTTGTTAGAAAATATGTCCCAAAGTCAATCATCATGCTATTGATGGTGGAGCTATTCTTATAAATTATATATGAATTATAAATAAATAAAATATTATTTTGGCTTTTTCATCATAAGTTGTTTGCATCTTCTACTAAACTTCTATATTGTGACGAAGTTCTTAGGACTATTTAAAATCGATAAAGGAGGATTTATCATTTAGTCCTTAAATCTATTTGTGATCAAATAATGTGTTGTTATCTAGGACGATAATGTTTATCAAATATAGATCGTTGTGTGCCATATGAATTGATTATCTTCTTAACCAAGGAGTGTAGAGACACTGATATGGCATGTAGGTGAGATGTAGGGGTACATCTGTACTGAATGTGACCAACTTCGGCGCATTTTACTATCAAGACTTGCTTCGAAGGGATATGGTATAAGTGTTTCTTTGACCTGAGATCATCATAATGACTTCTAAGCAACTCACTGTGCTTTGGTGCTAAACTACATAAATTTCTAATTCAGTGATGGAAGATTTTTAGGCACAGTCAAGTACCTAAGAAGTTGGTGTATGAGTCAAGATGGGATTGACCACTTCTGATTTTAGGAGATGTATTGCATGGTATTTCAATTTAGCAGAGCCTTGGCTAGGGTAGTCCTTGTAAGGAGTTATAGGACTGATTATGTTGAGATATATTATGGATGTACTTTATCAGAGTTGACAGTTTAACTCTCAGTCATTCTAAATATAGAGGTTAAATGAATGAATTATATGGTAACCATATTCGAGTAAGTTTTGAATATTGCATTGCGACTATTTGACCTATCCAGATGTCGAATACTATTGTTAGATGGTCACATCGATTAGTATAAGAATTGGTTCCTGTACTACCAGCTTAAGTTCAAACCTATAGGATCATACACATTAGAGATTTCTACCTGATCTGATGGCTAATGCTGAGTCCCATTAGACTGAAACTCTATGATCAAGAGTTTTACTGAACTAAAACTCTATGATCAAGAGTCCTATTGGATTGAGACTCTAAGTCATACTAGTTTAGGACTCTATAATCAAGAGTCCTACTAGTCAAGGACTCTATGATCATGAGTTTCATTGGACTTAGACTCTGAGATCAAGAGCCCCACTATTTGGGACTCTCTAATCAAGAGTTCCATTGGAACAGGACTCTATTGCCCAGAGATCAATTGTATTAGGACTTTGAGTTTTCTAGAAGGATTAATTAGTGATTTGATTACTAATTAACTCAATTTGATCAAATAATGAGTTTTGGATCAAGTCTAATTGAATTGGATTTAATTAGATTTGATTCAATTAGATTCTAAGATGACCTAATCGCTGAGAAACATTGATCCTTGATTTAATCAAGACTTGAACTTAATTAATTTTTGATTTGATTAAGATTTAATTGAGTTAGTTTAAGCCTAATTTGGTTAGATTTATTTTGATCTAATTAGGTCTATCCAAATGGGTTTGGTTGAAACTTAATTGGATAAGATATTAGAGTATAGTTTGACTAGACTTATCCCTTGCACCATACCCTTTGACCACCATCACCACTTCTCATTCACGAGAATTAAGAATTCTTGTAATATTTCATGCACCCTAGATGCCTCATGCCTTCCTCATTCATGCCTCCTTTGGATAGGATTAGGTGGTTGCCATTTGAAATCAAATAGGATTTGAATTCAAGAAGACAACCACCTTATCTCTATCTTATCCCTCACCTTGTATGCATATTGTCATAGATAAAAAGGGGTTTGAAGGGAGCGTGTGCAAGATCTGAGATAGGGGAGTCCTTCTATGCATGAGCCACCTTCCTCTGCATATGAAACCTAGGATTTTTTCTCGAGAGAAAAAATCCAAAGAGAGTGGCGCAAGGTTTTGGGAGTGTGCTGCTCTAGGATTTCATCCTAGGGTTAAGGAAGAGAGATCATGAGTTGTGAGTCTCACAATGCCACAAAATTTTTAAGAGAGCTTCCTCATCCTCCCTACTATCTTTGCTGGTCTTCTAGAACATCTAAAAAATCAGAAGAAGGTGATTGATAGAGATTAATTTATATCAATCGTCAAAGATTTTGACGAGGAGCTAGCACTCCGGAGGAGCAGATCAGGACTTGGAGCCTTTTGTGGACGATTCATAGAGGCTAGACACTTTGTGTGGTAGCATCATGATGAGAGGATCTTTTCATCTGAGGTTTTGATTACGGTGATCGACTATCCGCACAAAGATATTATATTTTGAACACAAATAAAGTAGCAAATATGATTTGCTGCCTTATGTTTATGTTTATATTTTTTAGATTTTCTATATGCATATATATCATGTTAAGATCCTAGAGTAGTATATTTTATAATTAGATCATTGCATGCTTAGATTAATTTGATTAATTTTAGTCTTCCACTATCATTTTTTCAAAAAAATTTCAAAATGCATGCATAATACCTTGCAGTGTTTTCCATCAAAGAGGACTGCAATTTTATCCAAGCCTTCTTTCTTAGCTTGGAGTCACTGCATCAACAACTTCTTATAGTCTCCAACAAGGTGATTATAGGCTTGCCTCAATTATCAATTATATACTTATTAAGGGACTGACAAATGTTGTTCAACAAAATGTTGGACTTGCTTCTTAGATTGAAGATGTACCTGACCATAATTCAAGTGGCTATTGTGTGAGTCATTACCATACCTTCTCAGTAAACTATTGAATTTCCTATATTACAATTTGAATGTGATATTATATAGTCGCCCTAGCATATTTCCAATGTGTATCTCTAAAATTCTTGCCCTTAAACCCAGCATAAGTGTTGAACAAGTGAATAAGTTAGAAAAAATTAAGTACAAGTTAGTACTAGAAACTAGTTGTATTGAATAACAAATACTTATTTTCTATCTATCAGATATGAAAGTCCATCCATATTCCTCCAATGTCTCCTAACAAACATATAAGAAAACAACTCTAACTATCTTTCATCTTTATCTCAATCATGACTCATGCAATGGGAAACATATTGTTATTACCATCTTTTTTTCACTATAGCTAGTAGCTATCCTCCAAAGGATCTCTTTAGGTGGCATCCATCTAGTCCAATGATGAGTCTACAGCCTCTTACAAACCCATGCTTCTATGCTATAAGATAGCAGTACAACCTCCTAAAATATGTCAGCTACCCTTATGTGGCCTCCTGACATCCAACAACATCATGCTCCTAGGATTAATTTATATGATGATCTTGTAGTATTCCTATATATGGGGATTCCAGTTTTTATGGCTTTCCTAAATGATCTTCAGTGCTCTTATCTTGACTCTTTAGCACTGGATCCTAGAAACAAAAATCGACATCCCTCCTCACTTGCTTCTCGAAGCCTTTGACACTCCACAAAAAACTTGGATGTTACATTATCATTTTCAAATTACCTTCTACACTTATGCACTAACTAGAAGGTCTTGATCTAATAGGTCTCCTCCCTCTATATCGATGAAGCATGTATCCTCCACCCACAATCTTTCTTGCATACGGCCATAACTTGGCTTCTCTTATTTTCTTGTACATAAAATCAAATCCTTCAATCGAATAAAGACATAGCGCCTTTCAAAACATAATAGCACTGCTAAACCTCATCCCAACTACAAGCTTGATTGTCCATTTAATATATGAAGTGTTATTAAATTTGGGACAATCTAAACCCGAATCTTATCATATGAATCATTTTCACTAGCCAAGCTACAAAGTTGAGAGCTATCATTACTCTCTATTTCCCTCCCTATAGGTTACTCCTCTCTAAGAAAATCTGCACCTATGCGAAGCCTAGAATTATCTGTCCAAGCTCTCATCTTCTTATTGATAAGATCTTTTCTAACATATTCGTCAAATAAATCATCATCCTCATAGTCTGACTCCCTTAGCTCACTAAGAGATGCATTAGTGTCACTACTATTAACACTGCCATTTGTAGCCTTGGTAGTGGCAGCACCTTCTCTTTTCCCCTTCACATTAGCTCTCTCTTCTCTCTCCTAGTTTGTGGCTACAACTCCCTTCCCTTTGTCATTCATACCATTTTCCTTTCCAACCACAATTAGTCTTCTACCAATCCTTTTTGCTATTCCTCTCTTAGTCTTGGTCTTGAACTTAAATACAGATGCTTCCTTTATGGTGACTGCAAAACTGACTAATTCAGCCTCATTGACCCCTTAAGGAGTCATCTCTCCAATTGCTTCCTTAATGGCACCAGTAGGTTCATCCATCTAGTATTCCATACACACTTCAATAACATCCCTCCCTCTTGTAATTGCCAATATTTCTAAAATATTTGCACTGCATCTAAGTTCTCTTAAGCCATTCTTAAAGGTGCATCCTAGCATAAGATAGTAGAAATGGGTATAATTCCTATACCCTAATCGGCCCTACATATTTTTAAGCCCTATGATATTGAATATATCTAGATCACAATTATCAAAGTGGCTAACAAATCCATTGTTGTAATGATAATAGGGAGATACTTGATGGATCCACCATAGTGGATTTATATAGTAAATAAATCATGTCCATCTCTAGAATTAACATACATGAACTTAATATGAACTTGCATGAAAATAGATAACTTACATGAAATGAAAATATATGAACTTAAAATGCAATAGATAACTACATGAACTTACATGGACATAGACGACTACATGAAATGGCAAATTGCGACTTACATGAAATTAGTGATAGGTGCAACCGCAACATAAATGGAACTATGGTTTCATTGTACTTAGTTGAAAATTATCGTATACATGCCTGAACTCTTATTTCAAAGGCTAAAAAATTGAAATAGAGTGTCGGCCAATTTAGCATAAAAAATCAAAGTAGTGGTTAAGGGTTTTTTTATGCTTCCACTGTTCATTCGAAAAGCCACCACATCAGTTAGAAAGGATTTTTTATGATTCTACTATAGCATAGTTAGGAAGGAAATGCACATATACAACACATAAGGGACCACAACACATGGGCACAGAGTCAAAAAAATCTGTTATCAAGAAACTATCGATACCAATCATTGGACCACAGGTACGAGGGTCACAACAAAACACATACCAATAAACATTGCATGCACATAAACAACATTAAACAATGATACTATGTCCAATAATCAGTCGCATGCACAAATGTATGTTATGCATGGAGAAACCAAAATTTGGCCTCTAATGTTAGATGTGTGCCCTACAAGCCAGACTGGCTAACACTTGTAATACACTTCTTAAGATAATTTTATAATTTTAATTATAAATTAATAAAAAAATTATTTTCTATCATAGTGTATATTTAAAGTGTATGTGATATATTCTTTGAGTTAATAGTAATGACAATTCATATTTTCAAAGAGTTAAAAATTTAAGATATAAATTTTCATAATTAACTCATAAATTGCTCCCGACCGTAGGATCATCACGAGGATGGTGATTGATCTGGAAGGTCGGTGTATGATCACTTTCTTTGAGTAGATGAATCTTGAGTCTATGGTGTGGAGATACTGGAGTGAGAGTATAGATACTCGTTAGAGAATGAGGGCATTGAGCGTGACCACCTCGAGCATTCATAAGAAAGTCTACCTTCTCGTCGATGACTAACTTGATGTTGTAGTAGTGTGTCTAGTTCTTTGATCTAAGGTGCATCGATAATTCACCTTAAGGATGTTGTAGTTTGACTACACCATAACTCAATCTCTTAGTCAATCAAAATCTTAAGGTATATATTGGCTATAATACGTTCATTGTAGAAATTGGATTGGACCAATAAGAGATCCATCAACCTCGGTAGATGAGGAGTAGCCCTATGATGATCAGGAGAATCGAGTCTATAAGCCCATGGCCATGGGAGAGTGAAGATGATAAAAAGAGTTTCTATAAGGGTTTCACATAGGACTCGAATCGAATGATTAATTCATATGATGGATATTGGGTTTGACGAGTTCACCTTAACCTTAATCTTATCGAAGCTCAAGATAGAAGAATCCAATCACACAGATAGCTGCACCGAGAGGTTTACTTTTAGTTCTAATGAATTGCCACCATATACTGCTAGGTGTCATTGATAAATTTTGGAAGCAATTAAAATAATTTTGATGATTGATCATTCTAATTGTATAAATTAAAAAAGTTCTGATCCATCGAAAGGTATTTCAATGATGTCAATGATGAAGATCATGATATGTCTTATTACCATACGAAACTGAACCTAACTAGATCATACAAATAAGGGTTTGGGTTTGGATGTCATCAATTAAGCTAACCTAGTTTGATTAATTTAGATTAGATCCAATCAGGTTCAAGGTAATCGTGCTAGCACACGATTGAGCCTGACTTTCTTCTTCTGTAATTTTTCTGATTCATCGCAATCAAGTCAAATTTGATTTGACTCATTTCTGTATCTTGAATGAGTTTATTTTTATCTGACTAGAATAAGTCTAGGTTAGTTTAATTATGAAAATTAAATTCATTCCTAGTGCGATTGGACTAAGGTCAATAGTTGACCTAATTGAGAGAATTGAGGGTCATATGATCAAAGAATTTTAGAAATTATTTTACTTTAATTTTTGGATATGTGATAGAACATGAGTTATTCATTAGGTGTGAAAAATTTCATAATTTGTGGAGATGCCTAGACTAGGTTTTGATATAGTTTGATTTGGATCAAACTCTTGAGGGAAGAGTCCTAGATGCACATGGACTCTTTCTTATCTTTTCATGCCGCCACCTTCCAGATAGATTTTTTGTGTCAAAACTAGATGAGATCTAGAGATTTTCATGGAGATTAGGTTCAAGAGTCCCAATGGTCAAATAAATAAGGTTTTTGATAAAAAAGGGACTCTCTATGGTGCTTTGTCTTGTATAAGAACTCTTCTCTTGAAATTGCCTTAAGAAAATTTATTTTTTCCACATCCAATGGAGCCTTACCTCTAATATCCATCCCCCTCTATCCTCTCTCTCCCTCTCTTCTACATGCCTAAAAAGTTAGGCATAAATCTGAGCTGAAGGTCCAAGATTTTTGGTACAAGATTCAGCATCTATGCGATGGTGTTCGTGAGACGAACAAGCTTCCTTCATAAGTTGTTTTGAAGGCTTTTCAAACTAGATCCAAATCTAATTTTTGGGGAAAAGATTCATGTAGAGAAGATGTTTAGATCCTGCCTAAGTGAATACCAGTAGAGGTCAGGCACGTGCATGGCTTCTTTCAGAACCTCAGAAATTAACTGAATCATCGTAGGATAATTAGATTACCAAATCAGGTACTTAAAATTAAATCTAATTTAATTTTATTTTTAACTTTTAATATCATATCTCTATGATTAAATTTGAAAAATATTATATTTGATTAAAATTTTAGAAAAAAATTTTAAAATATTTCTTCAGATCCAATTAGATTTAAACGATCTTGTGCCAAGAAAATAGGTTTTTCCTTCAACTGGTATCAGAGCCAGGTTGTAGTTCTTTAGATCTATTTTAGATCTAATTTTATTTTTATTTTTTATCTAATATTAAAAAGTTTTAGATGTTACATCAAATGTGATTAGATCTAAAATTAAAAAATTAAAATTAAATTATTTAGATCTAATATGTATGAGATGCATGACTAGACTGAGAATAGAATAGTTCTATGTGTAGTCTAGTATAATCATGTTGTTAATTTGATTAAATATAATTTTAGATTTATTTAATTTTTATTTTTTTAATATTATAATTATTATAATTAAATTTAAAAAATAAAAAATAAAGTTTTTAATTTTTGATTTATTCATATATGATATGAAAAGATGCATGTTTAGACTAATTGTAGAATAGTTCTATAAATTATCTAGAATAGTTTTATTTTGATATGATCAAATTTAAATTTATTTTTTAGATATTATATATGATATTTTAGATCTAAAAAATATGAATGTTTAATTTAGTGATGATACATGAGATGTATGCAAAGCATGTATTAGTTAGATCATTAATTATATATGTGATATATGATCTAGATCTAACTAGTTTTGTAATTTCAATTATATTTCTGATTAAGATATTCTTCTTGGCCAAAGTAAGGTTTAAAGGTCCTCTTCTCTCATTCGATGAAGTGTTATTATGGCATGTAGGAGTACTGCACGTTCGTCCTTAATCAAAAATTAGAATTTATTTTTTGCAAAATCCTAGATCCTGAAATTCTAAGATTTTGATACATATTTTTTGTTTATGAACCCAAACTTAGTTAAGAATTTAGATTATGAAACTAATTAAATTTAAAATTAAAAATTTTTAGATCTAAGATATTTTCATAAAATTGGATTCGGGCTTGGATAGCTCAATTAGGTCTAGCGGTTGATCAAATTGAATCAAGAGTTGGTTAGATGGGATTAAGAGTGCTTAGAATTGACCAACCCAATAGTTGTAAGTTTGGATCAAGGTTGACTCACAGCCACATATGATCGATCTAATTAACACCTAATTTGGCTTCGTGGTTCGAGCCTGGATTGTAGGCTAATCCGATTAGTTCTGATTCAATAATTTGGTGTCTAAGGTAAGTTTGGCAGATATGATCAATTGATTTTTAATTGGAAGCTACTCGATTTGAATGCATTCTTATCAAGTTAATGGCATATCCCTTCCATTGGTCTCACTTACCTGGCCATTTATGTCAATCCAGTTTTGATTTAAGGTGGCTAACAGTTCGAGCTAACCCATGCCACTAGGCTTATCATAACTGTTATGACTGAGTCAAGTCTAAGAAAACTAAATTGAATCTTTCTAAGAAAAGATTAAGTCAATTAGTCTTCCACCATTATAGATGTGCGGGCCCTTCTCGGGGTTGATTGTTCTCGACTGGTTACAGTGGCTCAATTGCATCAGAAAGATGCAACCACATCTATTAGGCATTGGATGCTATAGGTTGGAGGATGGGTTGGACTTAATATTTTGGATATGGTGAGGGACCCAATCAAGAATCTAATTTGTGCAAATGATAGATCTGACTTAACTAAAAAGTGGATCAATATTTCGGACATGATGAGATTCATCAATTAGAGACTAGGATTAGGTGCACCATGATTAGAGAATCATTAGATAAGAGTTGTCTACTCATCGATTGATCCATCATCAATAACTACTAGGTGAGGTGGTGAGTCGGTCGGTGGGACCGCACCATCCACTAAAAATCAATTGATCACAAAGATTTTCGTATCTCTACCCAAGAAATATAGGAATTCGAGAAAATAGTGAAAGCCTAATTTATTTAAAAATAAAATTTTTAAATAAATTGATTAAGTCTAATTACAAAATCTAACTAGAAACTTGGACTCTCTACAGAAAAATATCTGCATCCAACCCACTAGCCCATATCCTGGACACCCATAGACTAATCGGACCCAACTTCAAGGATTGACTACAGAACTTCAAAATTATTTTGGATTTTGAGAAGTTGACTCATGTGTTAGAATAGGATCCTCCCACTTTACTAGTCCAGCCATCCACTAATCAAAGAGCGTCTCTAGAGAAGTGGACGGATGATGATAACAAAGCTAGGTATTACATATTGGGCTCGATGTCTGATAAGCTCTAGTGCCAACATGAAGATATTAAGACTAGCCATCAAATATTGGCTCATCTGCAAGAGTTGTTTGATGAACAAAGTCGCGCAGCCAAATATCAAGTCACTAGAAGACTTTTAAGGCTCAAATGCATGACGAACAGTCAGTCCAAGATCATTGTCTGATGATGATCAAGGACTTAGAAGAGCTTGAAAAGCTCGATATCAAGTTGGACAAAAATTTATAGATTGATATAATTCTACAATTCTTGACTGATGTGTATGGGTAGTTTATCATGAACTACCATATGCAGAAACTACAGAATACTCTAGTAGAACTTATGAATATGTTGGTTATTGCTGAGCTTTCTATGAAAGATTCTAAAGACTCAATACTTATTGTGGAGCTGACTTCTTCCAAGAGAAAGTCTTTTAGAAAAAAGAAGAAGTCCGTGAAGAAGCAGAAGGTGGATGGTAGGAAGAAGAAGAAGGCAGAACCGAAGAAGAAGATCACTGATAAAGAAAATTATTTCCATTGCAACACAGATGATCATTGAAAGTGGAACCGTCCCTTATACCTAGCCAGCCTGAAGAACAAGAAGGAGGCAAGTCCTTCTGGAGGTATGCTCGTTATAAAATCTAACCTTATAATTTTTTCTACATCCAGTTGGATGCTTAACTTTGGTTCTAGTGCTCACTTATGCACTTCTATACAGGATCATGAGGATAGCAGGAAGTTGAGGAAGGGTGAGCTAATCCTATGCATCAAAAATAGAGCAAGAGTTGCTACAGTGGCCATAGAAACCTATCCTCTGTGATTACTATTAGGATTAGATTTAGTTCTTAGAGACTGTTGGTGCAAAATTTGGTTCACACTAGATCGAGTTAGAGTTGGGGAAGAAGAGGTCACCGTCAGTGACCTACAAAATAAAGTCTCATTTGGAATTGGTGGTGGTGGCTCCGACAGGACCCTCTAATGATCAAGTTAGCTCTTCTGGCCAACAAAAATGGAGTGCTTAGGAAAGAATTTAGTAGAGTTTTGGAAAGAAGAAGAGAGCCTAGAAAAAATATATCTAAAAGATTTCTTTTATAGATGGAGTCTTGAGCAGATTAATAGTGACAATCATAACCGTCTGATCATGGACCACTTGGGGTCACATAAAATTTATTATGGAGAGAGGTGTCACTCATAATAGATTGATAATGACAGTCATAACCGTTCGATAGTGGGATCATCTATAGTAGACTGATAAATGACAGTTGTAACCATCCAATAGTGGGATCGTCTGTAGCAGACTAAAAAATGATAGTCATAACTATCTGGTAGTAAGGTCATCTATTTATTGAGATTTAATGATCGAAGTTCGGAGGAAACAAGCATTAGTTAGTGAAGAACTTTGACATATATCAATTTCAGAGGAGTTTTGACTCGAATATGGCTAGAGAAGATCATCCGAGAGAAATACTACTTGAAATCTAGAAGTAATCTGCTGGAGGAATCTGAATGAAGTTCGACTAATGGAGAAGTCCAGAAGGAGTTTGACTCTTGGAGGAATCCAACTGAAGGAGAAGTCTGAAAGAAGTTTGGCTCCTATAGGAATCCGACTGAAGAAGAGGTCCGAAAGAAGTTTGGCTCCTATAAGAATTTGATCGAAGAAAAAGTTCGAAAAGAGTTTGGCTCCTATAGAAATCCGACTGAAGGAGAGGTCCAGAAGAAGTTTGGTTTCTGGAGGAATCTAACTGAAGGAGAAGTCCTGAAAGAGTTCGGCTCCTGGAGGAATCCAACTGAAGAAAAAGTCCCAAAGAAGTTTGGCTCCTATAGGAATCTGACTGAAGAAGAAGTTCGAAAGGAGTTTGGCTCCTAGAGGAATCCAACTGAAGGAGAGGTTTGAAGGAGTTTGGCTTCTGAAGAAATTTGACTGAAGGAGAGGTCTGAAAGAAATTCAGCTCCTGTAGGAATCCGACTGAAGAAGAGGTCTGAAAGGAGTTTGGCTTCTGAAGGAATCCGATTGAAGAAGAAGTTCGAAAGGAGTTCAGTTGCTAGAAGAATTTGACTGAAGGTGAAGTTTGGAAAGAGTTCGACTGTTGAAGAATTTTTGATTGAAGCTCTTCTATGATTATCAGTTACATTAGGCTAGGTACCAGACTGAACTTTGGCCGAAGTGGGATTTATCCCTAATAATAGTCCTCCTACTCCCGAGTTCAAAATTCGAAGGGAGTACAAAAAAGATGACTGTCGAAGTTCCTTTTTGGGCTCTGCACCCATTGAGGTTGAAGCTCGAGTGAGATCTGATCTCCCATGGAGGTTGTAGGAGATCTTATCTCCTATTGAGGTTGGAGCTCAAAAAAGATTTTATCTCCAACCGAGGTTGTAGAAGATTTTATCTCCTATTGAGGTTGGAGCTCGAAGGAGATCTTATCTCCAACGAGATTGTAGGAGATCTTATCTTCTGTTGAGGTTGAAGCTCGAGGAAGATCTTATCTTTAGTTGAGAAGGGGCTTCTCTTCTCACCTCATCTAAAATGAATGAGGTCTTCGACTTTGCTCATGTTAGGACGAGATTCTCCTCCTGTTCCTAATGGGCTGTAGGAGTACATTAGGGCCGTTGTTAGAACCTCTCTCCTCATTTCGTCTAAAATGAACGAGGCCTTCGACTTTGCTCACGTTAGGATGAGGTTCTCCTCCTATTTCTAATGGGCTATAGGGGCACATTAGGGCCATTGTCAAGGTCTCTTCTCTCATCTCGTCTAAAATGAATGAAGTCTTCAACTTTGCTCACATGAGGACAAGGTTCTCCTCCTATTTCTAATGAACTGTAGGGGCATATTAGAGCCATTGTTAGGGCCTCTCCCCTCATCTCATCTAAAAATGAACGAGGTCTTCGACTTTGCTCATGTTAGGATGAGGTTCTCCTCCTATTCCTAACAGATTGTAAGGGCACATTAGGCCATCGTCAGGGCCTCTCCCCTCATCTCGTCTAAAATGAACAAGGCCTTTGACTTTGCTCTCGTTAGGATGAGATTCTCCTCCTGTTCCTAACGGACTGTAGGGGCACCTTAGGGTCATTGTCAGTGCCTCTCCCCTAATCTCGTCTAAAATGAACGAGGCCTTCGACTTTGCTCTCGTTGGAATGAGGTTCTCCTCCTGTTTCTAATGGGCTATAGGGGCACATTAGGTCCATTGTCAGGGCATCTTTCCTCATCTCGTCTAAAATGAACGAGGTCTTCGATTTTGCTCATGTTAGGATGAAGTTCTCTACCTGTTCCTAATGGGCTATATCTATCATGAAATTAATTTCGTGGGATAGTCCTTCTTTATCACTGGTACACAACAAAGATTAGGATGTTGGAGTAGGAGGATTTTATTATAATCAAATTATCGGTAATACATTCATAGATTTTTTGAATTTCATGATCGAGGCAGGTCCACCCCCCCGAGTTCCTTCAAGTAGTACGTCCTGGGTTGGATGACTTTCATGACCTCGTAGGGTTCTTTCCAATTTGGGGCAAGCTTCTCCTAGCTCTGAGGCTGAGAGATAGCGGCTCGCCGAAGTACTAAGTCTTTCACTTTGAATATTTTACCTCTGACTCTGGAGTTATAATATTTGGCCATCCTTCACCTGTAGGCCGCCATCCAAACTTGGGTTTCTTCTCTTTATTCTTCTAGCAGATCGAGGATGACTCTGAGGTCCTACGAGTTACGCAGCTCATTGAAGGCTATGACCCATGCTGATGGAAGTTTAAGCTCAATTGGGATGACTACCTCCATTCCAAAGGCCAAGATGAATGGTGTTTCTCCAGTCGATAGTCTTTGAGTAGTTCGGTACATTCAGAGGATGTAGTAGAGTTCATCCATCTAGGTTTCCTTTGCTCTGTCGAGTCTTGTCTTGATGTCTTGCAACAAGATCCGATTGGTCACATCAGCTTTTTCATTTGCTTGTGGGTGAGCTACTGACATGAAGTAATGGGAGATGTTTAGATCTTCATAGAACTCAACAAACCTTGTCCCAGTGAACTGTCGCTCATTATCTATTATGAGAGTTCGGGGCAGACCAAACCGATAGATAATTGACTTTCAAACGAAGTCCTATACCTTGGCCTCGATAATTTTTGCTAGTGGTTCGGCTTCGACCCATTTGGTGAAGTAGTCGATCACAACCAAAAGAAACTTTCGTTGTCCGAATGCCACTGAAAAAGGGCCAAGTATATCCATTTTTCACTATGCAAATGGCCATGGTACGCTTAGTGGAGTAAGCTCGAAGGTCGACTATCTTTGTATGTTCGCATTTCTCTGACAGCGGTCATATTTTTTGATATACTCCATAGAATCGTGGTACAAGGTTGGCCAATAGTATCCTTGCCGAAGTAGTTTTTGTGATAGGGATCTGGCTCCTACATGACTTTCATAAATTTTCTCGTGCACTTCCCATAATGCGAAGTCATCCTCTAAAGATCGGAGACATCTCAACAGCGGTAGTGAATATGACTTTTTATACCACTTGCCCTCATATAAAATGTATCGAGAGGCTTGATTCTTGAGTTTTCGAGCTTCTTTCAGATCATGTGGAAGAACTCCCTCTTTGAGATAGGCAACTAATGGATCAATCCAGCTCGGCTCAAGCCCTATGGGCATAACGAGCTGCGATTCCTCTGAGCTTGGACATTTTAGAGTTTCAAAAAATACTTCTTTAGATTGCTCGACTAGGGTTGAAGTGACCAATTTTGAGAGGAGGTCGGCTCTTATATTTTCTATCCTCAAAATTTATCGAATGCTAAAACTGTCGAAGGCTAGAGTAAAATCTTTTACTTTCTTAAGGCATTTCATCATACTTTCCTCCCATGCTTCATAGTTGCCACTAACTTGGCTGACCACCAATTGGAAATCCTTATAGACTTGAAGCCAATCTACTTTTAACTCTCTTGCTATTTTTAATTCGACGATCAGTGCTTCATATTCGGCCCCATTATTAGTTGTAGAAAATTCAAAGCATAGTGCGTACTCGACGATAATTTTCTTGGGGTTGACTAAGACTAACCCTGCACCTGCTCCAGTGGAGTTGGACAAATCATCCATGTAAAGGGCCAAAAAACCTTCAGAAAGATCGACACTTTCTTTGGAGAGGCTCGGCTACAACCATGAGATGCCAGTCTCGTTCTGCTCAAGCTTGGCTTCATCTAGAATGGTATATTCAACTATGAAGTCAGCCAATGCTTGAGCCTTGATTGCTGGCCGAGATTGGTAATTGATGTCGAATTTCATTAATTTAATGGCTCATTTTGAAATTCTTCCAAAAGCATCCGTTTGATAAAAGATTGTTCTAATCGGCTGGTCAGTGAGGAGTGTTATAGCATGTCCTTGGAAGTAAGGTCAAAGTCTTCTTGCTGCAATCAGAAGAGCATAAGTCAATTTTTCCAACTTTGTATACCTGGTCTTAGCATCCCTTAGGATCCAACTTATGTAGTAGATGGGTCATTATACTTTTGTCTCTTCTTTGATCAGGACTGTCGCTAGCATCGTAGGAAAGATCGTGAGGTAGAGAAATAGTTCCTCTCCAGACTCGAGTTTGCCCGGTAGGAGGCGAGCCGAGGTAGTTCTTGAGCTCGTCGAATGCCTTTTGGCATTCTTGAGTCCAGTAAAAATCTTTTGATTTTTTGAGGATTTGAAAGAAGGGCATGCAGCATTCGGCCAACCTCGAGACAAAATGATTCAAAGATACTACCTTTCTGGTCAGGCGCTAAATTTTCTTGATAGACTTCGGAGCGGTCATCTCCTGGATAGCTCAAATTTTCTCTGGATTGGCCTCAATCCCTTGTCTCGAGATCATGAATCCCAAAAATCTTTCTAAGGCTACTCCAAAGGTGCACTTGGTTGGGTTCAGCTTCATCTTATATTTTCTGAGCGCATCGAAAGCCTCTTCAAGATAGATGACATGATTGACAGTCTTTCGACTTTTGACCAGCATGTCATTGATGTAAACTTCTATATTGCAATCGATCTACTTCTTGAAGATTTTATTAACCAAGTGCTGATAAATCGTGCCTACATTTTTAAGCCTGAAGGGCATGATCCTATAATAGTAAAGACCATAGTTAGTAATAAAAGCAGTCTTCTCCTCATCCTCTGATGTCATTTGAATTTGGTTATAGTCAGAGAAAGCATCCATGAAGGTGAGGAGCTTGTAGCCTGAAGTCGCATCCATCAGTTGGTCGATTTTGGGCAAAGAATAGTTGTCTTTTGGACAGGCCTCGTTAAGCTTCTTAAAGTCGATGCACATCCTCCACTTGCCGTTGGCTTTCTTGACCAAGATCATGTTAGAGATCCAAGTTGGATAGCTGACTTCTCGAATAAATCCGATGTTGAAAAGCTTATCGACTTCTTCTGCTATTACCTTCTGCCTTTCTATTGCATAGCCTCAAACTCTTTCTTTCACTGGTTGATGCTTGGGATCAATGGCCAGTCGATGTTCCATAACCTCGATGTCAATCCCAAGCATATCCATCGAAACCCAAGCAAAGACATCGACATTCCTTCGTAAAAAGGCGATGAGCTCCTTTCGAACTTCATCTTCCAGATTAGAGCCAATTTACACCATATGCTCTGCATTTTCATCATTCATGGGGACGGTCATAAGATCTTCCATCGATTCTCCCCTTTCTTCCATGAGGTCATCCCGGGCATCTAGCCCGTCAACAGGACAAGGGTCGGACTATTCTTTCTTTCATAGGATAATTAAGTAGCAATGTCTTGCCAAAGCTTGATCTCTCCTGACCTCTCTGATCCCATAATTTATCGAAAATTTCATCTTCAAATAATAAGTGGACACCACCGCATGAAGTGCATTTAAACTAGATCGGTCGAGAATTGTATTATAAGCGGAGGGAGCTTTTACTATCAGAAAATCCACCTGTGCTCTAGATTGTTTTGAATATTGCCTGACAGCCATAGCTAGAGTTATTACACCTTCAACTGGTACTGCAGCACCAGCGAAGCCTACTAGGAAGAGTTTATTGGTCCAAGCTAACTATTAGATATTAACATTTTGGACAAAGCATCATAAAATAAGATGTCAGTCGAACTTCCATTATCAACTAGGACGTGACGTACATCATAATCTGCTATATTTAAAGAGATTACAACTACATCATTATGCGGGAACTGTACTCCCCATGCATCTACCTCAGCGAAGGTTATGGGTTCTTCAGTCCTTCGTTTTTTCACCGATCTCCCAAATTTGTTGGCCTCTTCTCATCAAAGTCCTCCAGAGATAGTGTTGATGATGCTGAGAGGTGGCCGATCTTCTTGTTGTTTCTTCCTCCTTGGTGGTTCTGATTGTGGCAATGCCCTCAGATGATCTTCTCTTGCTTTAGACCAACGTTTGAGGAATCGACTCAGTCGGTCTCTCCTGATGAGCTCCTCAATCTCATCTTAGAGCTGAATGTATTCTTTAGTATCATGGTCGTGGTCACAATGGTAGAGACAGTATTTGCTAGGATTGTCCTTACCAGGATGAGTGTGCATCCTTTCAGACCTCGGCAGTTGCTCCTTGAACTCCATCAATACTTGCATTTTTGGAGCATTGAGGGGGGTGTAGTTATGAAACATTCTGGGGGAAAACTTCTCCGTGTCCTTCTATCGGGGCTTCTTTGACGACAAACTTGAGGAGGAGTTCGAGCTCGCTTATGCTCGAAGGGAGTCCATGAGCATGGTCGAACTTTATTCGACCCTCCATCAACTGTGGATTTATTAGACTCATCCGCCTGCCGCTCTCCTGTGGCTTCCTCATCCTTCAATTTGAAGATTTCTTTTGCTCGGGTATATCCTTCAAGCCAAGCTAGCAGATCGGCAAAATTCCTAGGATACTTCTTCTTCAGGAAGAATAGCAAATCATTCTTCTGAAGGCCATCATTGAGTGTGGTCATTATAACAGACTGGTCTAGATTTTGGACCTCTAACATAGCAGCATTAAATCAAATGATATAAGCCTAGATAGATTCTCTCTTCTTCTACTTGAAATTCATTAGAAATTCTAAACCTCGATGTGGACGTCGGCTACTAATGAAATGAACCACAAACTGATGGCTCATCTGATCAAAGAAGAAGATCGTACCTAGCTTCAATGTTGAGTACCAGTTTCTTACTGCTTGCTTTAAGGTAGACGAAAAAACTCAGCATAAGATGGCGTCTGGTGCACCATGGAGCAGCATCATGGTTCGGAAGGCCTTCAAATGATCGACCGGATCAGAGATTTCATTGTAGCTTTCAAATTGGGGAAGCTTGAAGCTCGGTGGGATTGGCTCTTACATAATCTTCTGAGAAAAGAAGGGTCAGTGTAAATATTATTACCGTATGAGGAGGAAGTATGATGAAGCTCTTTAATTCGTCGGCTCATCTCTTAGAGCTTTTGATTTAGGAGATCTTTACGATCGTTGATCTCTAAAGTTTTCTAGTGGGATGGAGGAAAAGCTCCCCCTGAGTCGAGCCTTGGTCCGAGCAAGGGCTCTCCACCCTCTGTTTTCTCTTTTCGAAGGTCACCGATCGGCTTGCCTAAGTTGGCCATCCTCCGACCGGATCATGGGGCTTCAGAGAAGCCTACTCCAGTCGAATTAGCACTGGAGCCTGATGATGTATGGCCTGTACCACCTCTATGAGATTGCAAACTTACTGGACCAGTAGGTTGAACTACTCCGCATCCACCATGACTATAGGTGGTGCTTGAGTTACCGGAGCTGAAGCGGAAGCTGATAAATCTGGATGAAATTTGGCTGTAGAGATCGTTGATCGCCGAATCGAAGCTTTCCTAGGAGGTTTTTTTTTTGGGATGAACTCTAGAGAGGAAGAAGAGAGATCGCTGTTGAGCACTCCTTTAAGAATAAAAAAACTTCAAAAATAGAGATCCCTTCCTCCAACGCCAATCCTATTAGTGCAGAATCTAATTGACGTCGGATCGAGCTGGAGTTGGAGAAGAAGTCGCCACCGATGACCTGCAAAATAAAGTCCTGAGTTGATGGTGGTGGCTCCGATAGGATCCTCTGATGATCAAGTCAGCTCTTCTAGCCAACAAGAATGGAGTGCTTAAGTAAGAATTCAGATAAAAAGAAGAAGAGAGCTTAGAGAAAATGTATCTGAAGGATCCTTTTTATAAATGGAGTTCAAAGCAGATTAATAGTGACAATCATAACCGTCCGATCAAGGGCCGCTCGGGGCCATATAGAATTTATTATGGAGAGAGGTATTGCTCATAATAGACTGATAATGACAGTCGTAACCATCCGATAGTGAGATCGTCTGTAGCAGATTGATAAATGATAGTTGTAACCATCCAGTAGTGGGGTCGCCTATAGCAGACTAATAAATGACAGTTGTAATCATCTGGTAGTGAGGTCATCTATTCGTTGAGATTTAATAGTTAAAGTTCAGAGGAAACAGACATTGGTTGGTGAAGAACTTTGACATATATCAATTCTAGAGGAGTTCGGACTCCTAAAGGGAATACGGCTAGAGAAGATCATCTGGAAGAAATACTACTTGAAATCTAAAAGTAATCTGCTAGAAAAATCAGATGGAGTTCGACTGATGGAGAAGTCTAGAAGAAGTTCGACTCCTGAAGGAATCCAACTGAAGGAGAAGTTCGGAAGGAGTTTGGCTCCTGTAGGAATCTGACTGAAGGAGAGGTCTAGAAGGAGCTCGGCTCTTGTAGGAAGCTGACTGAAGAAGAAGTCTAGAATGAGTTTGGCTCTTGAAGGAATCCAACTAAAGGAGAAGTCCAAAAGGAGTTCAGCTCCTATAGAAATTCGACTGAAGGAGAGGTCCGGAAGGAGTTCAACTCCTATAGGAATCCAACTGAAGGATAAGTTTGAAAGGAGTTTGGCTTCTATAGGAATTCGACTGAAGAAGAAGTCGGAAAGAAGTTCGGCTCTTGGAGGAATTCGACTAAAGAAGAAGTTCGGAAGGAGTTTGACTCCTATAGAAATCCAACTGAAGGTAAAGTTCGGAAGGAGTTTGGCTTCTAGAGGAATCCAACTGAAGGAGAAGTTCGAAAGGAGTTCAGCTCCTAGACGAATCCAACTGAAGAAGAGGTTCGGCTCTTGGAGGAATCCGACTGAAGGAGAAGTTCGGAAGGAGTTCGGCTGCTGGAGGAATTTGACTGAAGGTGAAGTTCGAAAAAAGTTTGGCTGCTGGAGAATTTTCGATCGAAGCTCTTCTATGATTATCAGTTACATTAGGCTAGGTATTAAACTGGACTTCAGTGGAAGTAGGGTTTATCCCCAACAGAGATTATTTTTATGTGCCTGCAGCAAGCAGAAATTTGATTTTTATTTCATGTTTAGCACAGGAAGGCTATGTAATTAGTTTTCTTAAGGACCATTATAATATTCTTTATGAAAAAAATAAAATTATAAGTAATTTTCTTATAAATAGTCTCTATCAATTATATATTGATATTTCTATTTTCAATATCTAGCAAAACATGAATGCCATAGGATCAAAATGACCTAGGGATAGTCTAAATGATAGATATCTGTGGTACCTTAGACTAGATCATATAGTGGAAGACATGGTTAACAAATTGGAGAAATCTAGGCTATTGAGTCCGTTGACTTTCGATTCATATTGGATTTATGAATCATGCCTTCATGGCAAAATGACCAATCTCTATTTTGTAGGACATGGGGAAAGGGCCACAAAACTACTTGCGCCAGTACATACTGATGTGTGTGGCCCATTTGATATGCCGGCTAAAGGCAACTATATCTACTTCATCATCTTTATCGATGATTTATCTCGGTATGGATATGTGTATTTAATGTGACATAAATCTAAAGCTTTTAAAAAGTTCAAAGAATTCAGACATGAAGTAAAAAATAAATCAAAAAATCTATTAAGATTCTTTGATCAGATCGAGGAGGTGAATACCTTAGTCAAAAATTCCTAGACTATCTTAAGCAAAATGGCATAGTCTCTCAATGAACTCCACCTGGAATATCTCAACTCAATGGGGTTTCAGAATGGAGAAATCGGACCTTATTAAATATGGTCCGATCTATGATGAGCTTCACGAACCTTCCTGAGTTTCTTTGGGGATATAGTCTAATGACCGCTGTATATTTACTGAATAGTATTTCCTCTAAAACCGTTTCTACCATACCGTATGAGATATGGTATGGTAAGAAACCAAATCTAAGTCACCTCAAAATTTGGAGTTATCCAACTCATGTCAAGAGACAACAGGCGAACAAGTTAGAGTATAGATCATTTAGAGCTCGATTCATAGGATATCCTAAAAAGTTATTAGGATATTATTTCTATATTTCAGAAGACCATAATATGATTGTGAGTTGACATATCATCTTCCTTAAAAAATTGTTTATTCAAGATGGTGGCATCGGAAGGTAGATTAGGCTCGAGGAGAAAGTCTTCCAAGAGCAACGAGCTAAGGACCCTATGAAACCCAATCAAATTGAGCCAGTCCAATCACTACCTCCTCCACCTCGTAGATCAGAAAGGATTTTTCATCCTCCTGAAAGGTACTTAGGTACTATTTCAGAGGACGTAGAGAAAATATTCCTCATGAAAAATGGGGTTCATGGTGATGATCCCAAAATTTATGACGAGACGATATTAGATATCGACTCCGAAAAATGATTAGAGGCAATGAAGTTAGAGATTGACTCAATGTGCTTGAATCAGGTCTGAACCTTAGTAGATCCACCTGAAGGTATAGTACCTATTGGGTGTAAATGGATCTACAAAAGAAAGATAGATGTAGATGAGAATGTGGAGACATTCAAGGCTAGGTTAGTGGCGAAAGGGTATAGTTAGCATGAAGGCATTGACTATCAGGATACCTTTTTGTCAGTAGCCATGCTAAAATTTATCTGCATATTACTTGCTGTTGCAGTCTATTTTGATTATAAAATATGATAGATGGATGTGAAAACGATCTTCTTAAATGGATATCTTGAGGAAGATATCTATATGGAATAGCTGCTAGGTTTTACATCCAGTGATGCTGATCATAAGGTCTGTAAGCTGCAAAGATCCATCTATGGATTTAAGCAAGCATCTCAGAGCTGAAATGCTTATTTCAATGATGTGATCAAATCATTTGGATTCATCAAGAATGAGAAAAAATTATGTATATTCAAAAAGATCAGTGGAAGCACTGTTGTCTTCCTCGTACTGTACGTGGATAACATCCTTTTTATTGAAAATGATATTTCCATATTGACCATAGTTAAAATATGGTTATCAAAAGAGTTCTCTACAAAAGACCTATGAGAGGTGTCCTTTTATTCTAAAAATTAAGGTCTATAGGGATAGACCGAATAGGATGCTAGGTCTCTCATAGAACATGTACATAGAGAAGATACTAAAGAGATTTAGCATGAAAAACTCCGAGAGGAGATTGGTGCCCTTCAGACATGGCATTCATCTCTTCAAGAAGATGTGTCCCAACATACCTGAGGAGATTGAACGCATGATCAAGATCCCTTATGCTTCGATAATAGGAAATCTCATGTACGCCATGCTATGTACATGACCTGATATCGCCCATACTGTGAGTGTCATGAGTAGATATCAGTCAAATTTAGGTGAAGAGCACTAGATTTCTGTGAAATATATCCTTAAGTACTTGAGAAGGACTAAGGATATGTTCTTGATTTTTGGTAATGGAGAACTCCAGGTTCAGGGTTATATAGACTTAAATTTTATATCTGATATAGATGATCGAAAGTTGAATCTAGTAGTCTGTTTGTATGTAATGGTGGTGCTGTCAGCTAGAAGAGTTTCAAGCAGACTGTAATAGCATATTCCACCATGGAAGCAGAGTACATCACTGCATCGAAAGCTGCAAAGGAGGCATTCTAGTACAAGAAGTTTACCGCAGAACTCAGAGTGATGCCATTAGATGTCGTCCCTCTGTACTGCGACAATAATGACGCCATAGCCCTAGCTAAGGAGCCGAGGTCTCATCAGAAATTCAAGCATATCGAGCGACGATTCCATCTTATCTACGATTACCTCGAGAAGGATTACGTCGAGATCAAGAGAGTCGACCTCGTGGACAATGCGGCAGATCCACTAACAAAGCCTTTAGGCCTGCAGAAGATCGAAGCCCACCTTGAGAAGATGGAAATTAGATTTGTAGCCAATTAGCTTTAGGTCAAGTGGGAGTTTGTTAGATGTGTGCCCTAGAAGCTAGATTAGCTAACACTTGTAATACACTTCTAAGAGCAATTTTATAATTTTGACTATAAATTAATAAAAAATTTATTTTCTATCATAGTGTGTATTTAAAATATATGTGATACATCCTTTGAGTTAATGGTAATGATAATTCATATTTTCAAAAAGTTAAAAATTTAAGACAGAAATTTTCATAATTAACTCATAAACTGCTTTCAACCGTAAGATCATCATGAGGATGGTGATTGATCCAGATGGTTGGTGTACGATCGCTTCCTTTGAGTAGATGAGTCTTGAGTCTACGGTGTGGAGACACCGAAGCGAAAGTATAGGTACATGTTAGAGAACGAGGGCACTGAGCGTGACTACCTCGAGCATTCATAAGGAAGTCTATCTTCTCATCGATAACTGGCTCAATGTTGCAGTAGTGTGTCTAATTCTTTAACCTGAGGTGTATCGGTAATTTACCTTGAGGATGTTATAGTTTGACTACAGCATAACTCAATCTCCTAGCCATTCAAAATTCTGAGATGTATGTTGGCTATAGTACGTTCATTGTAGGAATTGGATTGCACCAATAAGAGATCCATCTACCTCAATAGATGAAGAGTAGCCTTATAATGATCATGAGAATTGGGTCCATAAGCCCATGGCCATGGTAGAGTGAAGATGATAGAGAGAGTTTCTATAAGGATTTTACATAGGACTTGAATCGAATGATTAATTCATATAATGGATATTGGGTTTGACGAGTTCACCTTAACCCTAATCCTATTGGGACTCAAGATAGAAGAACCCAATCACATAGGTAGCTACACCGAGAGGTTCACTTTCAGCTCTAATAGGTTGCTACCATATACTGCTAGGTGTCACTGGTGGATTTTTGGAGTAATTAGAATAATTTTGATGATCGATCATTCTAATTATATGAATCAAAAAAATTCTGGTCCATCAAAAGATGTTTCGATGATATCGATGATGGAGATCATGACATGTCTCATTATCATACGGAACTAAACCTTACCGGATCATACAAACAAAAATTTAGGTCTAGATGTCATCAATTGAGCTAACCTAATTCGATTGATTTGGATTAAATCCAATGAGGTTCAAGATAATCGTGCTAGCACACAGTTGAATCTGATTTTTTTTCTTCTGTAATCTTTCTGATTTATCGCAATCGAGTCAAATTTAATTTGACTCATTCTTGTATCTTGAATTGATTTATTTTCATCTAACTGAAATAAGTCTAGGTTAGATTAATTATGAAAATTAAATTCATTCCTAGTGCAATTGGACTAGGGTCAATAGTTGACCCAATTGAGAGAATTGAGGATCATGTGATTAGAGAATTTTATAAATTTTTTTAGAAATTATTTTGCTCTAATTTTTGGATATTTGATAGGGCACGTGTTATACTTTAGGTGTGCAAAATTTCATGATTTTTGGAGGTGCCTAGATCGGATTTTGATAGAGTTTGATTTGGATCAAACTCTTGAGAGAAGAGTCCTAGACGCACATGGACTCTTCCTTATCCTTTCATGCCGCCATCTTCCAGCTAGATTTTTGGCATCAAAACTAGATGAGATCTGGGGTTTTTCATAAAGATCAGATTCAATAGTCCTAATGGTCGAATTAATAAGATTTTTGATCAAAAAGGGACTCTTTATGGCGCTATGTCTTGTATAAAAACTCTTCTCACAAAATTGTCTCAAGGTAATTTATTTTTTCCACACCCAAAGAAGCCTTCCCTCTGATATCCATGCTCCCTCTATTCTTTCTCTCTCTTTCTTTCTTCTACATGCCTAAAATATTAGGCATAAATCTGAGTTGAAGGTCCAAGGTTTTTGGTACAAGATTCAGCATCTACGCGACGGTGTTCATGAGACAAACAGGCTGCCCTCAGGAGTCATTTTGAAGGCTTTTCAAATCAGATCCAGATCTGATTTTTGGAGGAGAGATTCACGGGGAGAAGACGTTCAGATCCTGCCTAAGTGGATACCGATAGAGGTCAGGCACGTCCGTGGCTCTTTTCAGAACCTCCGGAATCAATAGGATCATCGCAGAATAATTAGATTACTAAATTAGGTACTTGAAATTAAATCTAATTTAATTTATTTTTAACTTTTAATATCAGATCTCTATGATCAGATTCGAGAAATCTCATATCTGATTAGAATTTCATAAAAAAAATTTGAAATATTTCTTCAAATCTAATCAGATCTGAACGATACTGTGCCAAAAAAATAGATTTTTTCTTCATCTAAATCTAGGGTTTTGATGGCTTAATTGAAGTTGGCCTCTAAGCAAACAATAAAATATATAATGTTCACTAAATCAAGATTTTTCAAGAAAATATTTCAAGAAAAAATCATTACCTACCAGAGGAGGGATAACCGAACCCGAGTGGAGAGTAGGTTTGTTAGCACTTGCAAGAAATTCGTCAGAGATTGGAGGATGGAAGCGGAGGATTCGAACAGAATAACCCTCAGAGTTGGGAGGGGGGGTAGTCAAAATCCATTCAAACCATCTAAATGAGAGAGGGGCATTTTTGTTTATTAAAATAATAGGCTAGCATTGTTCATTTGCCGAGGAATAGCAGGATCACTTTGAAATATTTCAAAAATTTGAAGGAACTAGTTTGTCACTTTTTAAAATAGAAGGATGCAAGTAAAACTAGCTTAAAGTTGAGAGGATGTTCGTATAATTTATTTTGATATTTACATATTATTGAATAAATTAATGGTATGACCCATAAAATATTATTTTCCAAATTAGTCATAGTTAAAAATTTTAAGAATTTTGATAATTGGGGTTGCAATATGGATTGGGGTCAACTCAAATCCACGCACTCAATTTGGAATAGATAGGTTGATGTATTATGGCCTAGGCTCAAAAACCCCAACCAATTTCAAGTAATGTTGGAGTAGGGTTGACCTTCAACCTAAACTGGACTTGACACGGTTCAACCCAATCAGAAATATAAGTAAACAAATAATTCAATTTTTTTAATGAAAGAGGATGGCATAGCCCAACTTATTTAGTACGGAAAATATTTACATAGAAAAGAGAGTTGCAAAAGATAGCAGAAGAGAAAAGTGGAATAAAAGAGAGAAAAATCAGAAAAGCAGTGGAGATACAAAATTTATAGCTGGTGAAAGTCATGAAGAGCCTTAGGCTTCTCCAAACTGACCCAATCCTAGCAGATCAATAGCAGCATTACTGTAGTCTCTGGTGTTCTTTCCTTTGTCACAAAAAAAAATTTTCGCTCCTTCCACCTTGTCCAAGAGAGTGATGATACAAGCTTATCCCAGACATATTATGAGCTCTTCTTGGCATAGCGGAGATGGTAGATAACCTCTAAAATTAACCTCTCTTTTAATTTTCCTTAATTTAAGTTTTCCTCCAAATTTGCTTGATGACCGGGCAATCTAGTAATATATGGTTCATGGTTTCATTCTGATACTGCAACCAGCCAACATTCTTTTTCGCCATTGCCTCCTTGTATGTAATTTATTTCTAATAGCTAACCACATGAAAATTCTCACCTTCCATGGGCTACTAAAGAGTGATAGAAATAACTTCAGCCTCAACACCGTATCTCCAAGATGGAAGGTCGGAACCTGTCCCAGGCCTAATGAGATGTAGAATTTAATCAGCCATTCCCTTTCCTCATTCTTTGCAATAGCATTCTGGTAGCAATATTCCAAGAATTGGTTATTCAATTCCACAACTGTCATATATGGCTGCATTTTTCTTAATGGCTGCTTGATGTAGGTTAGGGAGTCAGAAGTGTAGAGACTAGTCAACCATCTAAGTCTTCTTGAAATCTGATAGATCTTCCTTGTCTTAAAAGAAAAGGCATACAACACCAGGGAGGTTCGAGGATTCTACAAATGTCCTTCTTAGAAAGATGACAAGGATCTAAGCATCAACGTAAATCTTTGTCTGTTATCAGAACCTTTTTATTACTTTCTGCCAAAAGCTTCTTTGTCGGAATGATATTTCCAACTGCGTTGCGTTAGTAGTGCTTGTTTGAGTCCCTTGACAATTTTGATGCCTTGGACCCTCCTCTTTCGATTTGCGTAACACTTCCCAATTGACCAGACAAGAGAAGCCACTGATTGAAGATACCCCTTTCCACCAAAAAGGCTCTTCTTATACTATATTTATGTTCCACAACCAGCTTGGTAGTTTGAATATAGACATAAATGCACATAGAGGAGTCAAATTTAAATTCATCAGAGTTGACCTTCCAGCTAGAGAGCAATCTTCTAGTGCAACTTGAGAGTTTCCTATCAGATCTTCTAAAAATTTGCAATTTCCCATGTTCACTTTTTTGTTGCTCAAAGGTAATTTGAGGTATTCAATAGGCAGTTTCCTTCCTTGCAGTTGTTGAGCATATTAGCAAATTTAGTAGCCAATTCTGCATTCTGACCCAAATAGACTGAAGAGCTCTTGTGAAGATCAATAGATTAGAATCAGGATCAGAATAGATTAGAATGAAAATTGGAATGGCACATTTGCTAATGCATTTAGCTTATGATCGGAATCAAAATCAGAATATGATTTGAATACTAGGAGGGGGTCAAGATTGGATTTGGCGGCATTGCTGTTCTTCCTTGAAATTAGAATCGGAATGAGATTTCAGATAACTAAACGGTTGAAATGGAAGTCACTCATTTCTATTCCCATTCCAAAGCCTAACTCCTCCAAACCAAATATGCTCCGGATATACTTCAATTCATTGGTTTTACTACAGATATTCCTAATTAGATTGAATAGCAGGATCTGATTTTGGTTCAAACATCACTGTAATCTGCTTCCGGCTTAGCCTCTTCATTACCGGTTCCCTTGGAAGCTGACCCCGTACGCTTTGTCGGTGGCTCGGGAACCAGTTCCAAGCTTCTAGTCGATCATCCTGTCCAGCGTTAAACCAACATCGGACTGAACGTCCTATTTTAGGTATGAAATCTTCCTGAGAATTCCTCCAACCATCCCAACAGAAGCCCCGGTCTCTTCATGCTCTACCTTTGAAACTAGAAATTAAAATCAGAAGTTCATCCGCATCCATGCGTCCTACATAGGATCTTCTAATCTACCTTCACTTCAACGTCATAGATCCTGTTCCTGTTTGTCTCTATTTCTCCACTCAAATTCTAGCTACTACCTAATCCTCTAGCTCCTCCATGCATCTCTAATTCCCTTTCCTCCTCTACTCTGACCTCCTATCGGATCTCCTCTCAGACTCTCTTCTCATGGCACCTTTTGCCTTGCAAGCAACCAGCTTGGATAAGATGTATTACCAAAATCTGTCACATTTATATTTTATATAGGTTACTTTCATATTCACATAATTATATATTTAATTTTATTAACTTATATATAAGTATGTCATTGAAATTAATGAACATTAGGATCATAGTTCAGAAATTGAATTCAATAAAAATGTCTCAATCTTTTTCCCTACTTTAAAATTTCTTTTTAAATTAATTCAACCTGACCATCATGGCACAAACCAACTCAATTCAACTAATTAGGCCCAACTTGGTTAACTTGATCCAAAATGAATTTGGCTTGCAATGGTACTAGGTTAGTTAAGACTAAGAAACTTAGAGGTTGGGTTGAGCTTGCCTTCAATTTGAGGCAACCCATCCGAGTTTTTTTTTTTATTGAAAAGGGAGGCTTTGAACCACCTAGAATATTTTATTGAAAGAAAGAAAATATGTACACAATGTAAAAAGATAGAAAAAGAGAAGTAAGATTATTAGATACAGTTCGACAAAAAAGAGAATTGTTTCGCTTAAACTTTTTTTTGGCTAGAGCCAGCCATTAATCCTTGCTACCGGTGCCTTTTGCCAATGAGAAAACATGTGTTGTTTGTTTGTCCCTTCATTAGTTTTTTTTCCTCTTTCCTCTTGAAATCTGATCAGGGCTTCTAAGTGAAATATTTTATTATTTCGCTCCTTCCATATGCTCTATTGCACCATGACAACCAGTAAGTCCCATGCTGCTCTTCTCCCTTTGTTTATAAAATTTTTTCTCCATTCGTTTCATAACTCCATGATGGAATTTGGAAGAGGGGGAAGGGATAACTTTGAAATAATAGCCTTCCAAATAATGCTGATGAAATCATAGTAGAAACAAATGATCTATTGTCTCTTCTACATTACCACAGAGAATGCATTTAGAGATAGCTTGCCAGTTTCTCCTCCAAAGATATTTTGCAGTGAGAAGCTTTTTATGATATACAAGCCAGTTAAAAGTTTTGACTTTCTCTGGGATAGGTAGCTTCCAATTGAATTTTCCAAAGTATGACACCACTCTCCCGTGCATGAAAAAAGAGTCACGTTGTTTTACTCTAAAATTTTTTGAACTATCCCATTTCCACTTTACTTCATCTTCTCCATGTGTAAGAACTATTCCATCAAATAGTGCTTTTAAATGCTGAAGCTCATCCTTACCTCTTGAGTTTAGAGTGGAAATAAAATGAGAATTTTCTTTTATCTCCCGAAAAGTCTTGGCTACTGATGCATATGACTTTTTGGAGAGAAGAAATAGTACTGAAAAGCAAATTTTCAGCGGTTCCTCCAATAACCAGCAATTATTCTAGAAGGCTATTCTTTTTCCACTTTTAACTTTAAAATTTATACTTGCGAAGAACCAGTCTTTTACTTTCAACACACTCCACACCAAAGATGCTCTCTTTACCTCATTGTCTTGCTCTTGGCTTGGGATTATATTTCTATAGTGAAATATTTGAATCAAAGTATTCCATAGCCTGTTGTGTTCCTTGAACATTCTCCACCACCACTTCATCAATAAACATTTGTTGAATATTGTTAAATTTATAACTCCCAGGCCTCCCAAGTGCCTTGGTCGACCTACCTACGTCCAACGTGCTAAGCAATGTCCGTCTGCAAAGGATTTATCTCCTCTCCATAGAAATCTTCTCCTCTTTTTTTTCTGTTCTCTTTATTACTGTGGATGGTATGCTCAGTATAGACATCCAGTATATTGGTATAGATCCAAGCACTGCATTCACTAAAATTAATCTTTCAGCCATAGTTAAAGTTTTACTCTTCCATCCTGCTAGTCTTTTGTCAATTTTTTCCTCCAAGAATCTCCGGTCCGTTACTCTAAGCTACTTGTAGTATAATAAAAAATCTAGATATGTAATCGGCAAATCAGTTTTCTTGCATCCCATTAGTTTAGCAAACCACTTGACCGTCTCTTGCTTCAAACCAATTCCAACTAGAGAATTTTTTTCGAAATTTATCTTGAGACTCGAAATAAGTTCAAAAGAGTATATAGGAACTTGAGATGGCACACATATTCCTTCTTCACATCACAGAAAATAATTATGTCATCAGCAAATTGACAATAAAGATTCTTACCAGCATTTTTCGAGAGGTGTATACCTTTGATCATTTGATTTGCTTCTGCAAGTTCCAACATGCGATTTAAAATGTCTGCTACCAGAATAAAAAGAGCAGGGGAAATTGGATCGCCTTGCTTGACACCTCTCTTTGGTTTAAACCAATTGGAGGGTTCTCCAGTAATGACCATTGCCAATTTATTGGAATTCAAAATTTTTTCGATCCAACTACATTTTTCACCAAAACCTCTTGCTTTCTATTGGTGCAAAAAATAGTTTGATGCCGAAGCATGCTGGAGTTGGAGAAGATAAGGTCGCTGATGAGATTTGCAAGATGAAATTCAGACCGGAGGTGGGTGGCTCTGGCAAGATCCTTCGACGATCAAGTTAGTTTTTCGGCCAATAGAAATAGAGTACTCAGGAGAAAATAAGCAAAGATGAGAGCTTAGTGAGAAAAACATATCTGGAGGATCTCTTATATAGATGGAGCCTATAACAGAATGAAAGTGACAGCCATAACAGAATTTTAGTAGACCGTTTGAACCACATTAAGTTTATTATGGAGAGTGGGCTATCATTTATCGTGACTTGTGATTGTTGGATTCTATTTGTTAGAGTTCAGACAAGACTTCTGCACCTATTATTAAGCTGTGCTTGTTGGGATGAAGAACTTAAAGTTGGATAGGCTAAACTTGAAGATCAGCTAGGGACTGACGGGGGTACTTAAGCTAGAGAGGGAATAGTAGAACTTGCAATGAAAATCGTTACCATACTTTCTGAAGGAGTTCGATTGAGTTGGTAAGGATCCGGATCGATTGAAAGCTGAAATGGGTAAACATTTGGCGCTCAAGACTTCTTGTTGGTGCCATTCGATCTGTTCTTAGAAGTTGTGCTACTTTCAAGATTGGCCTAAACTTCAGGTTGAAAGAATATTGAAGTTCATTGTTTGTGGGGTAACTGCTATTGGTTCTGGATTAGAAGTCTGACTTAAAATATCGACAAGATTCTTTTGCTATCCAGGTTTGTTCGATCAATGCTCATGATGTAAGATAACTTAACCTACAATTGTCAGAAGAAATTTGGCCACTTTCAAGGTTCTTTTACTGTTGAAGTTCATCCGACCGAAATTCAGCATGCTTTCGGCAAGTTTTGCAGTTATAGGGAAAGAGCTAGAAGTTTACCTGGTGGACAGGGTCTAGAGGCCGAACTTTTCGAATTGGACTGGGACTGGAGAGTAATATAATTAAAATTTGGATATTAAAATCACTACTCTAAAGAATACCATATCAAGATTGGTCAATTCACTGAATTTCAGCAGAATATATTTTACCCCCAACACTTATCTCTTTACTTTCGAGTTCAAAATTCGAATGAAGGGAGTATAAAGATTTCAACTGCCAAGTCCTTTTAATTTAGGCTTCTCGCTCTCGATCGGTGAAAAATTTTTGGCATATTCAAATTGGTGCCGAAGCTTCCTTAATATTAAATGACCCGAAAAGATGTTTGTTTTCAAAATTCCCTGCAATGCGAAGCTCCAGGTACGATGCCATAATTGCTTCGTCAAACGTCGATCGTGGGCATGATGACTGGAGCACGCAGTAGGTTGAGACTGGATAGAGAGGATCTACAATTATAACCACTTTGACTTTCTCTGACTATTTAAACACCATCTCCTCCCCTGATTTCCTATCTCCATCAGGTTTTTCTTTCTTTTTGCATTCTTTGTCTTCCTCAAGCTCGAGTGTTCTGCTCCGTCTTCCCTATGGTCATCCTATATTCATTCATCCTCTAATTCTCTGGCTACATTTATGCCTCCTCCGACCATTTTAGGTTAGTATCCTAATCCTTTACTTGCACTTCTTTGTTCATCCTCTAGATTTTTGGCATTAGAAACTTCTTGAAAAGGGATCTATAGTTTTCTTCTCATTTATTCCATCTACCTATTATTTTTGGCTTGATTTTAGAGAATTCTTTAGATTTTATTAGATCCAAAATATTTTCTAACATTTTTCGATCAACTAGTTTTAGGAGCCCGTCCAGCCCGACCTCCCAAAACCCCAATTCTAGAGAAGAAACAGAGCTTAGGGATGCACCTTGTCCGAACTTTATATCCGAAACTATTCCTTATTCTTTATCTCCTGAAGACCTATTCCTGATCATAATCCAATACAGGATTCCTTCTAAATACGAACTAGAGCTTTCCGGACCAAGCGGCTGAGCTTGTGCCTCTCCCTAGGATTGCTTTTGCTTGTATTTAGAGACCTTTCGTGCTGGATTAAGACTTTCTCTTTCCTCTTTTGTAGTAACATTTTTTTGCTTTTTAAATATTTTCTTAGCCTCTATGGTGCCGAACTCCTTTAGATTTATCATAGGATTTCTCTCTCTTTGTATCTTAGCCAAAGTTCATCCTACCATTTTCTTATTTCGCAACTACTTTACCTTCAAACGCCATCCCACCACCAAAGATTGATGGTATCTCTTTCCTCAGTTTGGTAAGAATGGGCTACTGAAGGGCATCCCTTCTTTCATTCACAACTATAAGAAAAATTTTTCTTTATATCCTGTCCGATCTTAGAAATAGGGCTTCTTCCTTGGGGGCACCTAAGAGATTCAATCCGCCAAGCTCCTGGGTTAGAAAGGTCAAATCTTGATTCTATCAATTGGTTGAAGGATTACAAGATTTTTTTATTGTCCACACTCATTAACAACTAGATTTTGTTCAACCTTAATTTAAGCCCACTCAATCCCAAAGGTACTTATATTCATCTTCTTTTATTGTTTCTTATTTTTCTTCTAACTCCGGCTTCGCTATTATTGCAGAAATGACTCCTGAAGAAGTTGAGATGCTGTTGAGGGGGATTCATGCTCATAAAAGAAAGAAGAAAACCCTCGAAGAACCATCCAAATGGGAAAAAGTTAGAAACTCAAGCTCCACCGCTCCAGCAGAAGGAGTTCCCATTCCAGAAGCCGCGGTACCGCTGACGACCATAAGCCTACCTACTGAGGTCCTTACTTCAACTTCTCTCTCTAAAGAGAAAATGAGGAGGAAGAAGAAGATAGTTGCCAGAAGGGCCTGATCCCAACAAAATTCAGGGAAGTCCAGCAATGACAGCATCGATTGGGACAACGCCTCCTTCAATGACTAGAGGGTTGTTAAAGTCTTGGTCGATGCATGTTTCTTTCCACACATCATCAAGAGAATTACCTATACCAACCTTGATCTGTGGGTCAAGAACTCCCTCGGGGTATATCTTAAGGTAGTAATTCTTTTCTTGTTTTTCAAGTTCGATTATGAGTTCTTCAACAGTACAACTGATTTTGTTGCTTGGAGGTTGGCCACCAATTGATTACTAATATTGAGACGATCAATGCTGAAAAAGTTGAGGCCTCAAAAGCTATAGAGAAGGTCCAAGGATATAAGACTGAGGTGAGTCATCTCTCGATCGAAGTTGGACGTCTATAGGAGGCGCTCAAAAATGAGGAGCAGACATCTACTAACCTGAGGGCAACATTTACCTCAGAGGAAAGAAAAAGAAAGAAGGTCGACATTAACACTGTTGAAGAGAAGAGGCAAGAGCAGAAGAGGTCGTTTCCTCTTTCAAGTCTTTAGAAGAGCTGAGGGATATTAAGGTGGCCTTCATTCAGGAGGCCTTCATCAAAGGATATGATCTCTGCCAATCAAGAGTTGCAGCAAAAGTTTTCAGAATTGAATCTAGGCTTTTTAACAGGAGAACCTTTTGAGGATGAGGCAGAACTTTCTTTGGACGAAGCTACACTTTCAGATGCTACTACTGATCCTACCGCATCTGCCCCCATAGCTGCTGAGGGATCTTCACCAATCAAAGCTGCACCGAGCACCTCCATTACTCCTGCAGAGGTCTGAGATCTCTGACTATTGTACCTCTTTTCTTTTTTCTTTTTATCTTTTATGTATTCAAATATTTCGATGAATGAAAATCAAATCCTTTTCTTTGCTATTTTTCTATGTCATGGTGCCTTTATCTGTTAAGTGCAGTCTCTTATTGAACTTGAACCTCTACCTCAAGATGTCCTCTTGAAGGCTCACATCAAAATTTGAAGAGAGAAGTTCATCAAATAAAAAAGAAGCTAAAAAAGATGGAGAACAAACTCCATAAGTAGAGAACAAACTCTAGAAGTTCAAAAAGAGTTATGTTGAAGCCAATGTTGAAATCAACTATCTTCGCAAGTGTTCCAAACAATTCTTTAAAGAATATGCCGCCAAGAAGTACCATTTGGCTGAGGAATTGGAATGAGCAACGAAACTTGCCAGCAACAAAGCTTGAACTTTGATCGTAAAGATTTACTCTCTTGAAACCGAGCTTTGTGAAGTAAGAGAGAAGTTTGGTTAGTTGGAGAAGGGTTTGGCCTGAGCCCAAAGTAAAGCAGAATTCGGGTGGGACTAGTCAAAGAAATTCTCCAACCTTAAGAAGCAACTTCAAGATGCTGAGGTAGCATACGACACCTACCAAATTGGTTGGTGTAGGTAAATTGATGAGCTAAAAAAGAAACTCGAGCTAATGCTGAGGTATCTCGGCTCTAAAAATAATTGATAGATAAAGCTTAGGCTAGCCCGAAAGGAGATCTAGAGGAAAATGCATCTTAGAAAAGAACCATGGAAGATCTTTTGGCGATTTATGAAAAGAATAAGATCGAATTCTTATAGCTCAAGATCCAAGTAACTTACAATGAGAGCGCAATGAAGGACGCCTAAGCCGAATCTATAGTTTTGAGGAAGAGGCTAAGAGAAATAGAAAATGATCTTTGGAGAGTCAATAAATTACTTGATAAGAGTTAGCGGCGAGGAGAGATCTTGAAGAAAAAGTTAATGATTTGAAACATGCCCTTGTATTAGCAGAAGCTGGTAGTCCGAAGTCTGACTCTGAGTAGGACTTAAGCCCTTCTTTCTCTTTCTCTTTTTTTTTTTGTGATCGATCTTGAGGGCCTATGTAATGAACTTTTAATTTCAATGGAATAATATTTCTTTATCCTTTAAGCTATATCTCAGTTTGATGCTTGTTAGTCTCTTTATTTTTTTGTCATATCCGATATTAATGGTCTTGAAATAATAGCCTCTGCCCAATATCTTGTATATCCATCCTCCTTGTTTATGAATGGGGTCCTTGGATTTGATTAGGAGCAAATATATCTATCTAGAAATTAAAAACTTTCATACTAACCTCCTATTTGAGAATCGAAGGCCTTCAATCTCCTGTGAGAGTCTTTATCCATGTCAGGATGAGATCCTTCTTCTATTCTTGACGTGGTTGACTATTATCCTTATTAGGATGAGGTTATTCTTCTGTTCCGAATAAGATTGCTGGGGCACAAAAGAGCTATTGCAAGAGTCTCTTTCTATTACCTCCTATTTAAGAATTGAAGATCTTCAATTCCTCGTAAGGATCTTCATCTACATCAAGATGAGGTTCTTCTCCTATTCTTGATGGGTTGGCTATTATCCTTATTAGGATGAGGTCCTCCTTCTATTCCTAACAAGATTATCAGGATACAAAAGAACCGTTGCAAGGGCCTCTTCTCGTTACCTCCTATTTAAGAATTGGAGGCCTTCACCCTTGTTAAGATAAGATTAACCTCCTATTTAAAAACCAAAGGTTTTCACCCTCGTTAAGATGAAGTTAACCTCCTATTTAAGAACCGAAGGTCTTCTATTTCATTTTGAGAATAAAGTTTGATTGAATAATTTTCTGTCATTACATAGTTTTGCACCAAAAATAATGATGTTAAAGTAAGAAAATTTTATTAAAAATAGGATTATTGATGGTACATTCATAAATTTTTCGAATTTCAAGATCGCGGGAGTATAGCTCCTTCGAGCTCCTTTAGATAATAAGCTTCTGATTGGATAATTTTCACGATCTCATATGGGCCTTCTCAATTTGGGGTGAGATTTTCTTTATTTTGTTGCTATGAGATATCTGCCCATCGTAGTATCAGATCTTCTACTTTAAAAATTTTACTTCTGACTCTAAAATTATAGTAGCGAGCCACCTTCTATTTATAAGCTGTCATCTAAATTTGGACTTTTTCTTACTTTTCTTCTAATAGATTTTGATTTGCTCTGAGATCTTGTAAATTATTCTATTCATCAAAGGCTTCAACTCGTGCTGAAGGTAGTTTTAGTTCAACTGAAATAACAGCCTCAGTTCTGAAAGCTAAAGCAAATGGAGTTTATCCAGTTAGCAATCTTTGGATAGTTTTATAAATTTAGAGTACATGATAAAGTTCATCTACCCATGTTTCTTTCATCCTTTCAAGTCTTGCTTTTATTCCTTACAATAAGGTTTTATTAGTTACCTCGATCTTGCCATTTGCCTGTGGGTGAGCCATTGATGTAAAATGATGGGAGATATTCAAATCTTTATAGAACTCAATAAATTTTGTTCCTGCAAATTGGCATCCATTATCAATAATAATAGTCCAAGATAGGCCGAACCTACAGACTATCAAATTTTAGATAAAGTTCTGTACTTTAGCTTCAGTAATCTTTGCTAGAGGTTCGGCCTCGATCTATTTGGTAAAGTAGTCCACTGCCACCAAAAAAAATTTTACTGCCTAAATGCCATTGAAAAAAGGCCCAAGTATATCCATTTTTCACTATGCAAATAGCCATGGAGCGCTTAGATATGCGAGTTATGAGGTTAGTTGTCTTTGGATATTGGCATTCCTCTAGCATCGATTATATTTTTTCATATACTCTATGGCATCCTAATGCATAGTCGGCCAATAATACCATTGCCGAAGTAGTTTGTAGGATAGAGATCTAGCCCCGAGATGATTTTTATATATTTCTTCATGTACCTCCTTCAGTGCATAATCAGCTTCAGAAGATCAGAGATATTTGAGGAATGACAAGGAGTACGATCTTTTGTATAACTTATGCTCATATAGAACATAGCGGGAGGCCTAGTTTCTTAATTTTCAAGCTTTTTTAGGATCTCTAGAAAGAATTTCATCTTTTAGGTATAGAATTAGAGGATCAATCCAGCTGAGCTCATGGTCGACTTACATTACTATCTGGGATTCCTCCAAACTTGGATCTACAGAATCTTAAAGAAGACTTCTTTTGACAATTCACTCAGAGTTAAGGTAGTTAATTTCAAGAGAAGGTCGATCCTAGAATTTTTTGCTCTGAGAATCTACTGAATGTTGAAGCTACTGAAGGTCGAGATCAAGCTCTTCATCTTTTTCAAGTACTTTTTCATACTTTTCTTCCGAACTTCATAAGTACCATTGACTTGCCCCACTATCAATTGAGAATCACTATAGACTTTCACATGGTTTGCTTTCAATTCTTTAGCTATTCTTAATTCCGTGATCAAAGCTTCATATTCTATCCTATTATTTGTTGCCACGAATTCAAAGCATAGCACGTATACAGCAGTAATTTCTTCTGGATTGATTAGAATCAAGTCCACGCCCGCTCTGGAGGCATTGGATAAACCATCAACATATAAGCCTAGAAGTCCTCAAGAAGATCTGCTCTATGTTCAAGGGAGTTTGGCCGCAAACTGAGAGCACAAACTTCTTATTGCTCATGTTTGATCAGATCTGGAATGGTGTATTCTACTATAAAGTCGGCCAATATCTGAGCTTTAATAGATGACTGAGGTTGAAAATTGATGTTGAACTCAATGAGCTTAATTGCCCATTTTGCTATTCTTTCAGAAGTATCGGATCGATGAAGAACAGCCTTGATGGACTGATTAGTGAGAAGTATGATCGTATACCCTTGAAAATAAGGTCGGAGCTTTCTGACTACAAGCAACAGAGCATGAGTTAGCTTTTTTAATTTCGTAAATTATTTTCTGCATCTATCAGAACTTGGCTTGTGTAGTAGATCGGCTTCTAAATTTTTACCTCTTTCTTGATCAGGACAGCTCTAATGGCAATAGGAGATATGGTATAAGAATAATTCTTCACCAGGTTCGGGCTTGGCAAGGCAAGGAGGTGAGCTTAGATAGTTCTTCAATTCTTCAAAGGCTTGTTTACATTCAGGAGTCCAGTAAAAGTTCTTTGGCTGCTTGAGCGCCTGGAAAAAGGGCATGCAATGTTCAGCCAATCTTGAGAAGAAGTGATTCATAGCTATAACTTTTTCTATCAGGTGTTGAATCTTTTTTATTATTTTTGTCATAGTCATTTCTTGGATGGCTCTGATCTTCTTAGAATTTGCTTCGATGCTATGCCTTAATACCATGAACCCCAGAAATTTTTCTGAAGTTACTCTGAATGCATATTTGGTTGGATTTAGCTTCATCTTATACTTTCAAAGGATGCTGAAAGTCTCTTCTAGGTCGGTAATATGATTTGATGAAGATCGGCTTTTAACAAGCATGTCATCTACATAGACTTTCAGATTATGGTCAATCTACTCCTTGAAGATCTTATTTATCAAGTGCTGGTATGTTGCACTTACATTTTTAAGCCCAAAAGGCATAATCCTATAACAATAAAGACCACTATCAATAATAAAAGTAATTTCTTTCTCATCTTCTGATGCCATCCAAATTTGGTTGTAGTCGAAGAAGACATCCATGAAGGTGAGAAGCTCGTAGCCTGAGGTCGCATCCACTAGTTGATCAATTCTGGACAAAGAGTAGCTATTCTTTGAACAAGCCTTTTTTAGATCTGTAAAGTCTATACACATCCTCCACTTGCCATTCGCCTTCTTGATAAGGACCACATTCATAATCTAGTCTGGGTTGGATACCTTCCAGATGAACTGGGCTTTGAAGAGCATGTCTACTTCATCTGTAATGGCCTTTGCCACTCCAGTATAAAGCTGCGCTTCTTTTATTTTACTGTCCAACATTTGAGATCCATACCCAGGTGATGTTCCATCATCTTTGCATCAATCTCGGACATATCTGCAGGTACCTAAGCAAAAATATCAACGTTCCTCCATAAGAAGGCGATGAGCTACTTTCTGACTTTTTTCTCTCAAATTGGAGCCAATCTATATAGTATGATCTTCGTTTCCATTATTTAGTAAAACCACAACAAGGTCGTCAATAGGTTCCTCCCGCTCTTCAATCAAGTCATCGTGGGCATCAAGTCCATCATTGGATAGGGCTCTATTTGCTTTTCTTCTTGTAGGGCAATGGTGTAGCAGTGTCATGCCAAAGCATGATCTTCTCCGACCTCTCCAACCCCATATCCTATCGAAAAATTCATCTTCAAATAGTAAGTTGAAACTACTATCCGAAGTGCATTCAAGCCAGATCGGCCAAGAATTATGTTGTAGGTGGAGGATGCCTTTACCACTAAAAAATCAACTTGAGCCTTGGACTATTTTAGATACCGACCTGCTATAACAATCAAGGTAATTATTTCTTCTACCGATACAGCATCGTCGATGAAGCCCACTAACAGAGAGCTCATTGGTCTCATTCGACTGTCAAGTATAAATATTTTAGAGAATGCATCATAAAATAAAACAACAGCAGAGCTTTCATATCAATCAAAATATGGCATACATCATAATTAATAATGTTTAAAGTTACTATAAGCACATTATTGTATGAAAATTGAACTTCCTGTGCATCTTCTTTAGTAAAAGTGATGGACTCTTCAGTCCTTTGTCTCTTTACTAGCTCTGCAGATCCTTTAGCTTCTCCTTATCGATGTCCTCCAATGATGGTATTAATGATTCCAAGTGGGGGCTGATCTTCTTGCGGCTTATCCCTCTAGGATGGTTCAGGCTGCGGTAGAGCTTTTGATCGATCCTTCCTCCTTTTCGATCGATGTTTCAAAAAGCAATCCAGCCGACCTTGTCTGATGAGCTCCTCGATTTTATCTTAGAGCTGGATGCATTTTTCAGTATCGTGATCGTGGTCATGATGATAGAGGCAATATTTATTAGGATTATGCTTGGCTGGATGAGACCACATCTTTTTTGATCTTGGTAATTGCTTCTTGATCTCCATCAGCACTTGGATCTTTAGAGTATTCAAAGGGATATAGTTGTGAAATCTTCTGGGTGGGGAGTTTCACTGCGCCCTTTGGTCCGTGTTTCTTTATCAATGAGCTTGAAGTGGAATCCGAGCTCGTTTGCATTCAGGAGGGATTCTAGAGCACGGTCGAGCTTCACTCAGCTTCTCAACAGTCATAGTTTTACTGTATTCACCCGCTTGCCACTTTCCTATGGCTTCATCATTTTTTATCTTGAAGTCTTTCTCTACTCGAGCGTAGCCTTCTGCCTGAGTCAATATGTTGGCAAAATCTTGAGGATACTTCTTCTCCAGAAAGAAAAGGAGATCATTAGTTTGGAGGCCGCCCTTTAGTATGACCATAGCAACATATTAGTCCAAATTTTGAATCTCTAAGGTAGCAGCATTAAAGCGACTGACGTCAGCTCGGATGAACTTTCCTTCCTTATGCTTGATATTGAAGAGGGAGTTCGAACCTCATCTCTGATACCAGATGCTAACAAAATGAGTTGCAAACTAGTGGTTCAACTGAGTAAAAGAAAAGATGGTATCCGATTTGAGGTTCGAGTATCAGTTTCTTACTGCTCCTTTTAGTGTAGAAAAAAAAGCTCGATATAGAATGGCATCAAGCATGCTATGGAGCAACATCATAGTTCTGAAGGCTTCAAGATGGTTAATTGGATCGATGATCCCATCATAACTCTTAAATTGGAGAAATTTGAAGTTTGGCGAAATGGATTCCTACATGATACGGACAGAGAATGGAGGATCGGTGTAGATGTCATCATGGTGAGTAGGGGCAACATGGTGGAGTTTCTTAATCTATCGATTTATTTCTTGAAGCTTCTGATCAAGAATGTTATCTCGATCATGAATCTCAAAGCACGATTAGCTGGAGGGGGCAGTGATTCCCCAAGGATAGAGTCATGATCAGAACAAGGGCTCTCCACTCTCTACTTTTTCTTCCCAGAAGTCACCGACTGACTTGCCTAGGTGGGCCTTCCCTACGTCGGATCTCAGCATTTTAGCTAGGATCTTTCTAGTTGAACTAGTGCTGGAGGCTGCTACATGACCTGCACTACTTTAGTGAGGTCCTTAATCTATTGTACGAGCAGGTTAAACTGCTCCAGATCCACCATAGCTGGTGGAGGTTGAAGTACCAGTGGTGAGGTTGGAGTGGACTGATCCGAATGAGATCTGACAGTAGAGATGGTGGATCGCTAGATTGAAGCTTTCTTGGGCAGCATCTTGCTGGAACAAGAGGAGATCAAAAGAAAATAGAGTAAATATGAGGAGGAAGATAAACTCGACTAGGTACTCTTTTAAGAACAAGAGCACAGAGGGCCCTTCCTCTAGCACCAATTCTATTGGTGCAAAAAATAATTTGATGTTAGAGCGCACTGGAGTTGAAGAAGATAAGATCACCAATGAGACCTACAAGATGAAATCTAGATCGGAGGTGGATGGCTCCGACAGAATCCTCCGATGATCAAGTTAGTTCTTCGGTCAATAGAAATGAAGTACTCAGGTGAAAATAAGTAGAGATGAGAGCTTAGAGAGAAAAACATATCTGGAGGATCCCTTATATAGATGGAGCCTGTAACAAAATGAAAGTAACAGTCATAACAGAATGTTAGTAGGCTATTCGGACCATGTAGAGTTTGTTATGGAGAGTGGGCTATCATTTATCATGACTTATAGATAGTTAGATTCTATTTGCTGGAGTTCAGATAAGACTTCTACACCTATTAGCAAGCTGTGCATGTTGGGATGAAGAACTTGAAGTTAGGTAGATCAAACTTGGAGATTGGCTAGAACTGACGGGGGTACTCAGGCTAGAGCCCAAAGAAGGAACTATAAAACTTTCAATGAAAACCGTTACCAAGCTTTCTAAAGGAGTTCAACTGAGTTAGTAAGGATCCAAGATTGATTGGAAGCTGAAACGGGTAAACATTTGAGGTCCAAGTTTTCTTGCTAGTGCCATTCGATCTATTCTCAGAAGTTCTACTGCATTCAAGGTCGACCTGAAGTTCGGATTGACAGAATACTGAAGTTCACTATCGGCGGGGTAATTGCTATTGGTTTTGGATTAGGAATTTGACTTGAATTGTCAACGAAATCCTTTTACTATCCTAGTTCGTCTGGTCAATGCTCATGATGCAAGATAATTTGACCTACAATTATCAGAAAGAAATGAAGAAATTCAGCAGCTTTCGAGGTCCTTTAACTATTGAAGTTCGTCCAGCCGAAATTCAGCATGCTTTTGGCAAGTTCTACAGTCGTAGAGAAAGCTAGAAGTTCGCTTGGTGGACAGAGTCTGGAGGCCCAACTTTTCGAATTGAGTTGGAACTTGAGAGTAATATAATTGAAACTCGGATATTAACACCACTGCTCCAAATAATACCATATCAAAGTCGGTCAATTCATCGGACTTTGGTGGAATATATTTTATCCCCAATATTTTCAAAAGAGAAAGAAGGAAGCTCCAATCTACATTGTCAAAAGCTTTTTCGAAATTAAGTTTAAAGAGCAATCCCTTCTGCTTGTTTCTCTTGTAGTGATTTAAGATTTCTAATGCACATAGATAGCTGTCTCCAATTTGTCTTCCTTTCACGAAGGCTGATTGTGATGATGAGATAAGTAGCTCCAGGTACTTTGATAATCTTTTACTTAGCACTTTTGACAATATCTTCATAACTCTATTTATGAGGCATATTGGTCTGTAGTCTCTAATTGATAAATTTTCTTGCTTTTTCGGAATTAGAGATATGAAGGAATAATTAATCTTTTCTAAATCGACTATGTTAGAGTAGATATCCTTAAATAATCTGTAGATATCATCTTTAATCAGACTCCAATATCGCTAATAGAAGATTGCCGGAAAACCTTCCGGGCCTGGTGCCTTATCCCTAGCTAGACAAAAAACCGCTTCCTTTATCTCTTCTTCAGTAAAAGAATTTTCTAGTTTAGACAAATTAACCTAAGTTGGGAAGAAAATTTTGTTCCAGTCCACCTTAATGTCAATCTGTGAGGTTGGTCCCAGAAGTTTTGAGTAGTAACTTACAAAGGCAGCTTGAATCCGACATGGCTCTTCTATGATCTTGTCTTGATGTTGAATATAATGGATAGCATTCTTTCTCCTCCTAGAGCTTGCTGTGGTATGAAAAAACTGTGTTCCTATCTCCATGTGACAACCATTGCACTCTAGACCTCTATCTCCACAAGATTTCCTCTTGGTTAAGAATCAGATCTAGTTGTTTTTTAAGTTCTTCTCATATAGATGGTTCTTCCTTTGTTTAGGACCTCACTTCTTCTTCAGCATCAAGCCAAGCTATTCTTTGTTTGATGTCATTTTTCCTTCGAATGATGTTTCCATTACATGATCTATTCTAGTGCTTTAGTTTTTGCCTGAGATATCTGAATTTTATTACAATATTAAAAGCTGCCTCACTTGCTATTGGTGCTTCTTTCCACCATGCATTTATGAGTTCATCAAAACCAGGCATGTGTAACAAAAAATTTTCAAATTTGAATGTCCTTTTAAATTCCATCTTCCTATCAACCGTCAGCAAGATTGGACAATGATCTGAGGTGATTTTTGAAAGTGATGTTAACAGAGACGGGATGCTCAGAAATCCATTCGATGGAGGCTAGACATCTATCAAGTTTTGCTAAAGCTGGGCTTTCCCTATGATTTAACCATGTGAACTTTCTATGGATCAGCTTCACTTCAATGAGTGATAAAGAATCAATAACATTATTGAAATCTCTAGATGCTTTAAAGTTGCTTGATGATCCTTTTCTTTCCTCTGAAAATCAAGTCACAGTAAAATCTCCAACTACTAGCCATGGTCCAGGCCAACTTGCTCTAATATATGATAATTCTTGATAGAAAGCCCCTCGTTTTTCAGAATCATTAGGTCCATATATATTCGTGAGGAGCCAATTGATTGAGGATCCACTAAAATACTGTGAGTGCAAAGTGCTTAATGAAAAAACTTCCAAGTGAAATATTTCACCTGTAACTTTTGTTGAGATCCAACGACTAAGAATACCCCCTGAGGCACCTGTAGCTTTTACAAAAGTCCACTCGTCAAACTTCCTTCCGCATGATGAAGAAATGATTTTGCTGTTGATATTTTCCATCTTAGTCTCTTGGAAGCATGCTATCTTGCATTTTGATTGTTTGACAATTTCTCTGACCCTCCTCCTCTTTTCTTTGCTGCCCAAACCCCTCACATTCCAAAACATAATACTTATATGAAAGGTAGGTAAAACTTGCAAGAGGTCTGTTTTTACAACTCTGACACCTTGCAACGGTTGCTCTCCATTTCTTTGAGTTTCCTTGCAACCTGTTCCTCATTTCCTGAGATTTGAAGTCCACATTTGCTACCTAGTGTTTTGATTTCCTTTGTTGTGAGAGAGTTTAGAAAGAGAATGTCATCTTGAAGAAATTCCTGTTCCTCCTAACCCAGCATCTTTATTTTTTTGGCACGTAGACGTGCGCTTCTTGTAGTGCCTGCTTGCACCTTTGTTTTTTGAACAGGAGCTTGTGTCTCTATAATATAATTATTTTCCTTACTACCTCGAGACTGCTGCTTATTTGCGTGATTGCAATGCTTCTTGTTTCCTGTCTTGTCTTCAACACAAAGAGCCGTTAGAATTGAAGCAAAAGCCTGCTTTACTGGTATTGTACTTCTCGAGGGCTCTGTGTGGGGATGGTAAAGAGAGCACTCTTTCGCCGCCCACCTTTTCCGCCATAAAATGAGGCATAGGGTTCCAGATCCGAGAGAAGAATCTAATAAGGCTAATGACATTTGAATTTGAAAGTAAGTATTTGATGACCGTCAATGGTTGCTGCTGGTAAGTTTCCTGAATGTTTTGAATAGTCTGAAGGAAGTTGAACCCCAAGAACTGATGGTTCTGATTAACTGTCTGGTGGGTTTGAGTCATCTAAACATTTGCCATCCTGTTAGTCTCTAACTCAAGTTCTGGTGAGTCTTGATCCGAGCTAATCCCAGTTCTCCAGTCCGACGGGTTGCTTCCTTCCTGATCATTCAAGTGATGCCTCCACAATTCGTTTGTTGGTAATCTGCCAGTTGGACCACTCCAGAATTCCCAGTCCCCATTGTCGCCATCTTCTTGCTCGTTAGAGGCCATTGTAGAGTCTTTATATCTTGGTTCTTGCTCTTAAACATAGTTTATCAGGACAGTAACTGAATAAGTGTAAGGACCGACAGTTACTTGAACTTTCTCCAGAATGTTTTCAAGAGGTTCGCAGAAAAAAACCACATCAAAGCCTCTTAAGTCTTCCCATCTCAAACTTTGTTTGCTGGCACTATGAGGAACACCAAAACTAGATAGAATAGTCGCCACTACCTTAGCTGTCCAGCAAACCAAAGGAAGGTTTTGAATTATGGCATAAACTTTGAATCTTAAGTTGTGATGAACTCCCCCAAAGACTTGGTTCCAATGATTCACAATGGCTGTGAAACCATCTCCTCTTATATGTCCATTGGCCATTAGAGATTGAACTGTTTGGCAATTTGGACAAGAAACAAAGAATTTTGTTGCCGACAATTTTCTAGCAGACCAAGACCCCGTTTTCTTTGCTTTGCGTGCCAAAGTTGTGGAGACATCCTCCACCTTGATTGATCTCCCAAAAGATTCCACAAACACAGCTTTATCCAGATAAGAAGAGATCCCAGCCATCTCTCTAGTGAAGGGGAGGAAAGCTTTCAATGAAGGGACTCTGTTGGGAATCTGGGGGTTGACATCTGAGTTTTGAGCTTGCTTGGTTGTTTGTTGTGGGTGCATTTTTAGATTTCTAGGAGATGGAGTTTGTTGGTGCAGAAAATGATGCAGATGTCGGAGATTGCTAGAGCTGGAAAGGTTGAGATCATCGACAAGACCTACAAGATGAAGTTTTGGCTAGAATTGGCTCTGGTAGGATCCTCTGATGGTTAAGTCAATTCTTCACCTCAATAAAAATAGAATGCTCAGAAAGAAAACAAACAGAATAAAGATAGAGAGTTTGAGCTTAGGATGGAAGTGTATCTAGAGAGTTCTTTATATATACGAAGCATGTAACAAACTAATAGTGACAGCCATAATTGCCTGCTAGTAGATCGTTCGGGCCACATAGAGTTTGTTATGGAGAATGAGTTGTCATTTATCATGACTTGCTAGCTCATTAGAGATCCATTGTAGAAGTTCGAGCAGAACCTTTGCACTCATATGCAAACTTGCATGTGTCGGGATGGAGAAGTTGAGATTGACCGAACTTGAAGATCAACTGTTAAGTGGCAGAGGATGAACTATACCTCATGGGGCTGATTATAGTCTGTTGGTACTTTCCTCGATGGCCTGAAGAAGTTCGGCCGGCTAATCAAGAATAGTTTTCTTTTAAGAAATTTGATTGGAAGAAGTGTGACCAAAGGGAGAGTGGCTGGAAGGAGTTTGGATGGCAGGAGCGCTATTGGAGGGGGCATAGGGAGCGCTGCTGAAAGAAGTTCATCTGAAAGAAGTTTGTCTATCCTCAGAATATGTTGTTTGTTAGGACCGCATGGATTGGGGCTTCAATGCTAAAAATCCTATTATTCATCCTGAGTCAAAAAACAAAACTAATGAAATAGTGCTTCTTTTTATTGCCCAAACTCATCCTATTGGACTTTGGTAGGCTTTGGGTAAGTTCTGCAATCAAGGGTTGCTGCTAAGAAGATCGGTCAATTTCCACAGAATAAAGGTCGGCCACTAAGAACTTCGGTGGGGGTTATTTTACCTCCAACACTTGTCCTCCTATTCCTGAGTTTGAATCTTCAAATGAAGAAAGTACAAAAATTGTTGCGGTTGAAGTTCTTTATCGCCTTCCTACTCTCAGGAGATGAGAAAATCTTAACTTTTTTCCCTAACGTCGAAGCTTCTTAATGGATGAATGATCCAAAGAGTCACTTTCCTTTGAAAACTCATCCAGCACGGAGCTCTATGTATGGCATAGTTATTACTCTATCAGGCGTCAGAGATTGGCATGATGGATAGGATATCTGATAGGTTGAGATCGGCTGAGGAGGGTTTGCAATCATAACCATTTTGAACTTCTTCCTGTTATTTAAACCTCCCTTCTTTCCTTGGCTTCTCATCTCCATCAAGGTCCTTCTCCTTCCTTCGCTCTTTGCTTCCTCCAAACACCCTGCTCTCCTAATGCTGCAATTTTTTGGCCATTGACATGCTTTTCCATCGCTTTCTATCTTTCCAATCGCCATCTTGAGTTCTTCATCCAACTTAGGTTAGTTTTTTATCCTCCTTCCTTTATTTCTTTACCTTTTCGCTTGTCCTTGAAATTTTCCTTGAGTTTCCTAGGCAGTTTCACTATCATTTTCTTTCAAAATTTTATTATTCTTTTTTCTTGATTTAACAAGAATTTTTTAAATTTATTTTGATCCAAATATCTTCAGAAGTGTCATGGTCCTCTGTTTCTAGGAGCCTGGACAATCGAACTCCCAAAATCCTAACTCTAGGGTAAAGGCTGAGCTTAGGATAGTACCTCATCCAGTTTTTATGCTCGAAACCATTCCTTGTTCCCTGCACCCCGATGATCTTTCTCTGATAAGGATCCAGTACGGGATGTCTTCAGAGTACGTATTGAAGCTCCTCGGGCCAAGCAATCGAGCTTGTACTCCTCCATCAGATCGCTTCCATTTGTATACTAAAGCCCTTTGTGTTGGGCTTCGTCTTTCAATTCTTTCTTTTGTCATAGCTCTTTTTCAGTTTTTAGATATTTTCTTTGCTTCCATGGTTCCAAAATCCTTTAGGTTCATCATAGATTTTCTTTTCCTTTGTATCTCAGTTGAAGTTTGGCCGTCATCTCTTTGTTCCGTAACTATTACATCTTCAAACTCCATCCTATAGCCAAGGACTGATGATACCTATCCTTCCAGTTCGGTAAGAAGGAATTGCTTAAAGGTGCCCCTTTTTTCACTCATCATTGGAAGAAAAGTTTTTCTTTATCTCGTACTCATCTCTTAGGTTAGAACTTCCTCCTTGGAAAAGACTGAGGGATTCAGTTCGTTGAGCTCCTAGTTTGGAGAAGGACGATCTTGATTCTATCAGCAAGCTTAGGATTTTTTGAGCTCCCCTCCTTTCTGAACTTATAAAATATCAAACTTTGTTCAATCTGGGTCTAAGTCCCTTCAATCCAGCAGGTATATTTCTTAATTCTATAGATTACTTTCTTGTCCTTCCCTCTAATGGCAATTTATTTTTTTTGTAGAAATGGATACGACTGAACTTCAGAAGCTTTCTCAGGGGCTTCAAGCCCATAAAAGAAAAGATGTTGTGCTTGACGAGCCTTCGAAAAAGGTAAGGGTTGACGCCTCGAGCTCTACCGCTGGCACTGCTGACGTCCCTGCAACCATGATTGCCATTGAAGTTGCTACTGCCACCGAGGTTGTAGCACTTCCAACCTCCTCATGTCCTATGGCCATGGTTCGAACTTCAAAGCCTCCCACCAAAAAGAAAAAGGGAGCAGAGAAGAAAAGAGCAAAGATGGCTTCTAAAAAGGTCAAGCACAAGACTCATCCCAGCGGGTCCAATGCTTCTAAAGAGGATTTGGGAGAAAACCCTTTCCACAACTAGGAGATTGTCAAAAAATTGATCGACAAGTGCACTTTGGTCAAGGTTGTGGACAAAATTATTGACATCGATCCTAAGCAACATACTTGGGACTCTCTAGGGTCCTTCCTTGAGGTAACCACTTTGCCTTTCTCCTTTGATTGACTTGTTTATGAACTTCTTCATTTGTATAACTTACTTTATTATTTATGTAGGTGGGTCACCAACTGCTCGCCAATATTAAGGTGATGAACCGCATAAGGTCGAAGGTGGTGAAGATTCAAGAGGATCATCAAGTTGAGACCAGCCGCCTCCTCGAAGAGAAAGCCAAGGTTGATCGTCTCCTTGAAAAGAAAATGACCAAAGTTAGGAGCCTCTAAGAGATGGTACAAAACGCTGAACATGCCTTGGCGAAAGCAAAGGAAGAACTGAACCTGAAGATCAAGAGGAGGGAGAGGATCGAAGCTGAAGTTATTAAGGTGAAGGAGTAGGTCTCAAGGTAGCTTCAGGAGGCAGAGACTCAAGCGGTGGAAGAGTTCAAGACTTCTTCAAAGATGAAGGACATAAAAGTCAAGTTTGCCCAGTTATCCTTCATCAAGGGATACGAGCTCTACCAAAAGAATGTGACCGATAGATTTTTTGAGCTCGACCTTAGCTTCTTAGATGAAGGAGCTTCTAATGATGAGGCAGGACCATCTTCCCCAGCCAACGATCTTTCGTCGATCGATCCTTCCTCCATTGCGCCTCTTGTCACACCTACTCCCTCTGTTGTCGAAGAACCTGCACCAACTGAAGTCATGCCGAACTCCTCTGCTACTCCTCCAGAGGTCTGAGACCTCTTATTATTATACCTTTTTTATTTTTTCTTCTTTCTTGTACTTAAAGAACATTTTGATTAATGAAAACAAATCTTTTCTTTAATGATATCCTTGCGTTATGTTATATATCTTTACATACTAAATGTAGTCTCCTATCGAAATTGATCCTCTGCCTCAAGGTATTCCCTTAAAGGCTTATATCAGATATTTTAAGAAAAAAGTTCACTAGACCAAAAAAAAGTTGAAGAAAGTAGAAGATGAACTTCAGAAGTCGAAGAAAATTTATTTGGAGGCCACAATCAAAAATACTCATCTTCGTCAAGCGCATAAAAGGGATTTCATGAATTATATTAATAAAAAACATCATCTGAAAGAAGAGCTTGAGGAGATTAAAAGGGCCACTAGCGAAAAGTCTTGGACCTTGACAGCCAAGATTTGCTCTCTTGAAGCCAAACTCCATGAAGCGAGAGGAAAAATCGACCAATTTGAGAAAGGTTCAGTCTGGGCTCAAAGTCAAGCAAAATTCAGCTAGAACTGGTCCAAGAAGTTCTCTGACCTTTAAAAGTAGCTAGATGATGCTGAAAAAGTATATGATACCTACCAGATCGGTTGGTGTGGATAGATCGATGATACAAGAAGAAACCCAGGATGGCAAACTCTGAAATAATGCAACTTCACAAATAATTGGTGGACAAAGATCAGGCTAACTCGAGGACAAGTTTAGATGAAGTTGCCTCCTTGAAGAGTTCTCTTGAGGATCTCATTATGACTTTTGAGAGTACTAAGAGGAAATTTCGTGAGCTCAAAATTCAAATGGTCTACTAGGAAGGCTTAGTGAAGGATGCTAAAGCTGAGTCAGCAATTTTATGGAAGAGGCTAAGAAAAGTGGAGGATGATCTTTGGAGGTCCAATAAATTGCTTAGCAAGAGCTTAGCGGCGAGGAGGAACCTTGAAGATAAAGTTAAGGATTTGAAATATTTTCTTGTATTAGCTGGGGTTGGCAGTTCGAAGTCTAAAGGTTCAGAACCTTCTTCTTAGGACTTTGGCTATTTTTTCTTCTTCTTTTTTTCTAAATGGTCTTGTGGACCTCCATTGTAAAGAATTTTGTCTCAATGAAATGATATCCCTTAGATATCTTCCTCACTATTGTCTCGATCGAATATTGGTATACATTTTTTTTGTGTTATTCTTGATATTTGGATTGCTTTTCAAAGCGATATTCTTGACCTATCATTTTGTAGGTCTGTCCCCTTTATCTATAATCGAGGATCTCGTGACTTAGCTAGATGCTGGTATTTCCTTGTCTAGGAATCGGGAGTCTTTATTTCATGCCTGTAGTTAACTTCTTGTTTAAAGACATGGGTGTCAAGATGAGGTCCTCTTGATCCTATAGCAAATAGATGTTGCCCTTATCGAAATGAGGTCCTTCTCTCCATTCTCGACAAGATCATTGGAGTTCAAAAGGGCCATTAAGGGGGCCTCTCCCCATTGCCTCTTATTTATAAACAGGTCTTCTATCCTCCATAAGGATCTTCCTCTACATTAGGATGAGGTTCTCCTTCTATTTCTGATGTGGTTGGCTATCTTTCTTGTTAGGAAAAGATTCTTCTCCTATTCTTAATAAGGCTGTTGGGATTCAAAAGGACCATTGAAGGGGTCTCTCTCCTTTATTTCATGTCAGCAAAAGGTCCTCCTACTTCTGACATAGTGAACTTTTATCCTTATTATAATGAGATTCTTCTCCTATTCCTAACAAGATTGTCAGAGTACAAAAGAACCATTGAAAGAACCTTTCCTCTTTTTTCATGTTAGGACGAGGTCTTCCTCTTGCTCCTAACATGGTGGGCTTTTGCCCTTGTTAGGAAGAGGTTCTCCTCCTATTTCTAATAAGATTGTCGGGACACAAAAGGATCGTTGAAAGAGCCTCTTCTTTTTTTTTATGTCATGATGAGGTCCTCCTCCTGTTCCTGACATGGTAGGCTTTTATCCTTGTTAGGATGAAATTCATCTTCTATTCCTAATAAGATTGTCGGAGCACAGAAGGGTCATTAAAAGAGCCTCTCTCTTTTTTTCATATCAGGATGAGGTCCTCCTGCTATTCCTGACATGATGAGCTTTTATCCTTATTAGGATAAGATTTTTCTCTTATTCTTAATAAGATTGTCGGGACACAAAAGAGCCGTTGAAAGGGCCTCTCCCCTTTTTTGATGTTAGGATGAGGTCCTTCTCCTGTTCCTGACATGGTGGGCTTTTATCCTTGTTAGGATAAGGTTCTCCTCTTATTCTTAATAAGATTGTTGGGGCACAAAAAGGCTATTGAAAGGGCCTCTCTCCACTTCCTCCTATTTATAAATAGGAGATCTTCTACTTTGTTTAAAAGTGAAGTTCGGTTGGATTTATATGACTTTACACTAAAGACAAGAATTGTTAAAGAAAATTTTATTAAAATGATCATTGATAGTACATTCATAGATTTTCTAAATTCCAAGGTTGTGGAAACGTCGAACCTCCAAGCTCTTTTAGATAACAAGTTCTTGATTGGACAATTGTTATGAATTATTTCAAGACCTGTGGAAACCCTTATACCTTCTACCAACTTTGAGAAAGCAAGTTGGAGATGATAGCAAGAAAGATAAAGATCAGATGATAAGAAAATGAGACGATGGCAGAGTGAGAAAGAGAGAAAGCTAGGATTTTAGGAAGAAAAGGGATTCAATTCCTTCTCTTCTTTCATAATTTATATATACAATTATATATGTAGACACCCTGAGTCAACACGACTCAGTCCAAAAAAATTTTCCTCGACTAACCTATACATGAAAATACTCATCAATCCCATGTAAACCCATGTCTTGTATGCTCTCATCCTCTGGACTAAAAATCAAGGCTAATATATGAATTAGCCATCTTAAGACCTCTCATACCAGACCTTAAGACCCCTTGGATTAGACCCAATCTAAGATCAAATAGAAAATCCATCCAGATCTATTCACCACCATCGAGCTGGCTCGATAAAAAATTGAGTTGGCTCGATTGTGTCTTCCCGAACCATGTCTTCTATCTATCTGAGATAGCTAGCTTGGATACGGGCCAAGCCATCTTGATATGAGATCAAGCCGGCTCGACTATGTATCTGAGCAAGTCCGACTATGTGCCAGCCTCCTTTATCTTTGTTGATACATCTTCAACCAATCCTAGCCTTTAGGAGCCACCACCTTGACTCCTTCATGATCTCTCAAGACTTGAGAGCACCATACTTGCCCTTTTAATCTTCACCTTGGTGCTCCAAGGCTTGAGGCAAGTCTATCCTGTCCATCAGGCTCATCGATTTAATACATTTATGAAAGTTGTCCTGAGGAAGAACTTTTGTTAGTGCATTCACTAAATTCTTCTTGGTGTGGAATTTCACTAGCTTTACTTCACCTTCTTCCATAAGCTCTCTGATCCGGTGGTACCTGATGTCGATGTGTTTCATCCTTGCATGGTAGATAGAGTTTTGAGCAAGTAACAGTGCACTCTAGCTATCGCAGTGCACCTTGACAGCCTCCTGCATGAGACCCATCTCCAACGCCAATCCTTTTAACCATAGAGCCTTCTTTGTTGCCTCTATAATATCTATGTATTCTACCTCAGTTGTAGATAAGGCCATGATAGGTTGCAAGTATGATCTCCATGAGACTGGACCTCCAAATAGGCTAAACATAAATTCTATCATTGACCACCAAGTGTCCATGTCTCCACCAAAATCTGCATCCACAAATCCATTTATCTACCTTTGAGCTTCCTTGGACACGTCGGAGAATTCCTCAGCTCCATCTTGCTCTCCATAGTAGATGCCAACTCCAACAATACCCATCAAGTATCTAAAGATCCACTTCAATGCTCGCTAGTGCTCCTTACCAGGCTGTGCCATGAACCTACTGACCTAGCTCACTGCATGGGTGATATCTGATCTACAACACATCATGGCATACATTAAGCTTCCTACACCAGAGGCATACGGTGTTCTCTCCATCTTCTAAGCCTCCACCTCAGTCTGTGGTGACATCATTTTTGAGAGTCTGAAGTGTCCAACAAATGGTAGCTCCGTCGGTTTTGCTTCCTTCATTCCAAACCTCTCCAAGACCTTTCTGATGTAGCCTCCTTGAGATAAATGTAGCATCCTCTTAGCTCAATCTCTGAAGATTTTTATGCCTAAGATCTTTCTTGCAGGCCCCAAATCCTTCATCTCAAACTTCTGAGACAAGGTTGCCTTTAGTTCCAACAAAACCTTCCTACTCTTGCATGCTATAAGCATGTCATCCACATACAAGAGTAGAAACATCCTAGACTCATCCTTCAAAGATTTAATATACACACAAGAGTCATACTCACACCTGACAAGTCCAATGCTCCTCACATATAAGTCAAATCTCTTGTACCATTGCCTTGGCGATTGCATCAGCCCGTACAATAATTTCTGCAGTAAATAGACCTTTCCTTCTGCTCTTGGCTCTTGGAACCCTAGTGACTGCTCCATATAAATGCTCTCCTCCAAATACCCATGGAGGAATACCGTCTTGACATCTATCTGCTCCAGCTCCAAGTCCTGAGTTGCCATAATGCTTAGCAACATTTTGATGGAAGTATGCCTAACGACAGGAGAAAATACTTCACTAAAATTGATGCCTTTTTTCTGAGAGTATCTCTTAGCCACTAACCGCATCTTATACCTGATACCTCTCTGCTCTGAAGGCCCTTCTTTGTGTTGGTAAACCCACTTGCAACCAATGGGTTTCTTTCCTCATGGCAACTGCATCAAACGCCATGTCTCATTCTTGTGGAGAGCTTACATCTCCTTAGATATTGCTTGGACCCACCTTTCTCTATCCTGACTTATCCATAGTCTTCTTATAGGTGTATGGGTCTCCGTTTGCTGTCACCAGGGCATATGATAGTATATCTTCAAAGCCATATCATTCCAATTGCTTGATGTTCCTTTTGAGCTTATGCAGCACAATCCCGATATCCGTCCTAGGTCCAACTTGCTCATGCTGAGCCTCCTAGCTTCCATTACCTATACGAGCTCTCTCCACCTGTGGAGACACGTTTGGTGAGTGCTCTATCTGAATACCAAGTCCTTCTGATGCGCCTGCAAGTGGCAAAATAGGTAAGATGTTAATTGTCCAACACTGCCCTGTTGGACCTCTTGCTGCATCTGCTGCTCCTTCATGCCATCTCATCTTTGGAGAATTGAATTTTCATCGAATGTGACATCCCTACTAATGACAAGCTTCTTCTCCAAGGGATCCCACAGTCGGTATCCCTTAACTCTTCGCGAATATTCCAAGAACACCATCTTCCATGATCTGGCATCCAACTTGCTCCGCTCACCAGCACCGATGTGCACAAAAGTCATGCACCTAAAAACTCTTAGATGGCTCAGTCCAATCTTTCTTTCAGACCATCTCTCCTCTAGAATACCACCATCTAACTTTGTATGAGGTAACTGATTCATCAGATAATAGGCTGCATCCACTATATCAATCCAGATGCCTTTGAAAGTCCTGCCTGCAGCCTCATGATCGTGCCTTTTCCAAAAGGATTCTATTAATCCTTTCAGCCATCCAATTTTGTTGAGGAGTTCTTTTTATCAAGAAGTACCTTTTAATACCACACTCCTGACAAAATCCTTGGAACTCTTTGCTGGTGTATTCTACATCATTGTCTGACCATAGACACCAAGTTCTGACCTATCTCCTTCTCCACCTTAGCTTTCCACATCTTGAACCTAGTGAAGACTTCTGATTTCTCCTTCATGAAGTAGACTCATACCTTCCTTGAGAAATTATCTATAAAGATCAAGAAGTATCTCGCTCCATTTCTAGCCAGAAATAGAGCCAACCACCATACATCAATATGAACTAGTTTCAGTAAGGCTACACTATGGGCTGAACTGACGGCAAACTGTACTTTTCTCTATTTATCCATCTAAAATGGCTCACATACCTCTATAACACATCCATCCAGATTTGAAATCAGACTATGTTTGCTCAGCTCCTTCATCCCATGATCATCCATGTGGCCTAGGCGGTAATGCCATAATCGATAAGCTCCCTATTGATTTTGCGCTGCTGCTGCTGCATCAGATTCTTTGATCATCATAGATCCAATCAACTTGTAGAGATTGTTCTCCATCCTCCTATCCTTCATCACCACCATAGCATCTTTGGAGATATTGAGAACTCCACTCCTAGCATGACTGCTGAAGCTGCAACCACTTCGCTCCAAATAGCCCAATGACACGAGATTTTTCTTCAAATCTAGGACGTGCTTCACATTTGTGAGAGTCCATACCATCCCATTAAATATCCTCATCCAGATGCTTCCAATACCAGCAACTCTACATGGTTAATCATCTCCAAGTGTCACACTCCCCTCATCAATATTGGTGTATGAGACAAACCAAGACCGATTTGGGGTGTAGTGATGCAAACAGGCTAAATCCAAGATCTATACATCTATATATCTTCTATGACCATCTGATATAACCAAGAGGTTATCCTCTATCTCACTACCAGCCATTATACTCAGTGCATCAGGTCCACTCTTTTCTTCCTTCTTATTCTTCCATTGTGGGCAATCACGCCTGAAGTGCCCGACCTCGTTGCACTTGTAGCATCTAGCTTCCTTTCTGTTCTTGCTCTTCCAAGATTTTGATCGTCCCCTTGACTTGCCTCTCTCCTTTGATCTTTTAGGTCTCTCCTTCATGGTCAAGCCCTCCTAGAAAACACCTTTCTTGGTCAACTTCTTCCACTATTCGTTGGTTCGCAATACCGAGACCATGTCTTCATACTCTAAGATCTCCTTACCATAGAACAGCGTCGTCACCAATGGATCATAGGATGAGGGCAACGAGCATAACAGAAGCAATGATTTATCTTCTTCCTCCATCTTCACTCTAATATTTAGCAACTCATTGCACAACTAATCAAATTTTTGGATGTGTCCTAAGACATCTCCGCCTTCCTACATCTGAAGGTTGTACAGTCTCTTCTTCAACATCAACTTATTATATATATTCTTACCCATATACATGGTTTGCAACTTTGACCACAAGCCTCTTGGGGTTCTCTTCTCCAAAATTGAATAGAGTGCCACATCCGACAAGCATCCTCTGATCACAAAGCAGGCCTTTTTTCTAGAGACTTCCACTGACGATCTAACATCCTTTCAGGCTTCTCTTCCAATGCATGATCTAATTCAGCTTGAACCAGAAGATCTTCCACACAAACTTTTCACATGGAAAAGTTTCATTTTCCATTAAACTTCTTGAAATCAACCTTCACGTTGCTTTCCATGGCTAGATCCAAACCAAAAAAATACAACACAGATCCAAGGAATTTGAGAAATATCTTGACAGGACATTGCTGAATTCACAACACCTGAAGATCTTCAACTTTCAGGCATCTTCTCCTTCTTCCACATAATTTGGCTCTGATACCACTTATTATGAATTATTTCAGGATCTATGAAAATTTTTGTACCTTCTATCAATTTTGAGAAAGTAAGTTGGAGATGATAGCAAGAAAGATAAAGATCAGATGATAAGAAGATGAGACGACGGCAGAGTGAGAAAGAGAGAAAGCTAGAATTTTAGGAAGAAAAGGGATTCAATTCCTTCTCTTCTTTCATAATCTACATATACAAGTATATATATAGACACCCTGAGTCAACATGACTCAGTCCAAAAAAACTCTCCTCGGCTAATCCATATATAAAAATATTCATCCAAGCCTATGTAAATCCATGCCTTGTATGCTCTCATCCCCTAGACTAAAGACCTAGTCCAATACATGAATTAGCCATCTTAAGATCTCTCATACCAGGCCTTAAGATCTCTTGGATTAGACCCAATCCAAGATCAAATAGAAAATCCATCCAATTTGTTCACCACCGTCGAGCTAGCTTTGTTAGAAGTCGAGTCGGCTCGACTGCATCTTTCCGAACCATGTCTTCTATCTGCTTGAGATAGCCGACTTGGATATGGGCCAAGCCAGCTTGATCTGAGCTAGTCCGACTGTGCGCCAGCCTCTTTATCTTTGCGACACATCTTCAGCCAATCCTAATCTTCAGGAGCCACCACCTTAACTTCTTCATGGTCTTCCAAGATTTGAGAGTACCATACTTGCCCTTTCAGCAATTTTCATAATCTCATAAGGACCTTCCCAGGTTAGAACTGAAAGGAATATGCCCTCAAGCCAATCAATTTTTAGACTATTTTTTGTCTTTCAAACTCATGTAATGATATTTTTAATAAAAACATTTATTTCATCATATGTAGTGTCTTATTATTTATTTAAGATTATGATGAACCCCATAAATTAGGGCTATGATTTTAGGATTATGATGAGATTATACCAGTGAGATCTAAAATCTTAAAATCCTAATTTAAATATTTTTAGTCGTTGGGACATTGAGTTAGGGATCAATATTTTTTCGATAAGACTAGCACATTCTTTGTATGCTCGATTAAGAGGATGATTAATCTCACAATAACTTATGTATGACACTAATATAAGAATGTGGATGCTCATTAGAGAATGAGTTCACTGAATTGATTCAAATCGAGAATATCTAATGGAATCTTATCTACATATCAATAGATGGTTCTCATAGTGGAATTTATGCATATAATTCTTTGACCTAAAACTACCATAGAATTTTATATATATAAATCCATATTTTGGTTCATACTCATTCATAACTCAATTATATACGGGATGATCTGGATATGATAGATTATATATATGAAGGTTGTGAGTAGGTTGACATGGAATCGATCACTTCTGATAAGAGGAAATAGCATCCTACCTGCTTCAAATAAATGATGATTCAGGAAGACTTTGATCAAAGTATAATGAAAATTAGAAATGGTTTCTAATGTTTCATTAAATGAATCATCATCATAAGTTTGAAAGAGAAATGAATATGATATTGGGTTTGACATATTTTCATACCTAGAGTCATATTCAGGATGTAGGAAGATCGAAGGATCTAGTTGCATGATAATTTTCATTGAAGAATATTTTTGATATTTTGATCAAAATTTTACATCTTTCGAAAAGTCACGATACGTTGCTAGACGTCAATCATGTCTTGTGGGTTCGATCAAATTAAAATTTTAATTTGATCATTAAATTAGAAAGTATTCTAAATTAAGTCAAATTGGGTTGGCTAGTTTTGACCTAAATCGGTTTGGTTGAGTTCTAACCAGATTAGATCAAATCACACCTAGACTCACGGCTGGTTAGATGTGAAATCCAATGGATCACACACAAAAAGATGATTAAGGATCTAATTGGATTAGACCATATTTGCAAGATGAACATGCTAGCACATGTAGCAAACCCTAGCACCTGGATTCGAATTGGATTCGAATCGACTTTCGATTTGGGCTAATTAAGATCCGATTTGAGTCAAATAGGATTTGGTCTTGAATTGAATTAACCTAGACTAATTGGGCTTCAGTTAAGATGCCACATACCTAAATTCCACATGCCAAAGAGTCTCTCTCTTGCACGTGAGAAGTCTTTCATGCGCAAAGAATTTTTGGCACATGAAATTAGTTTGCGCCTACCTTCTTTGACTTTTTTCATTTGTTATGTCATGTAAATTTTTTAAATAGGCATGGACATCAGATATGGGGCACAGAAGAGTCCTTCTGTAGATGAAATACTCCATTATTATTTTGAGAAGGGACTCTTTGTCGCCTAGGAATACTTGCCGCCTAAAACTCCTTGCCGCCCTCTCATCCTTGACGCCTCTTGGGATTTTGACTATTCAAAGTTCATCTCCATGCCTTCTTGCTGAATGGGCATCCCATTAAGGGCCATTAGATGGCCATCTAATCTGATCCAAGCCCTTGAAATTATGGCACCATTTACTTATGCATTGCGACTCTTCGTAGAAAAACTACGTAGAATTAGTCTGAAGAGTCCTATTTTAAGGCACCTCTTGGACTAAGTCTACGTAATTTTAAATAGCATAAAATTCAGATGGATATGAGATATGATGATGGGGCATGAGATATTGATGAGGAAAGGGTTTGAGAAATTAAGTTGGCACCCCTACATACATTATAAATAGGGATGCGCACCAAGAGTTCGGAGGTGTGAAAATTATCTTTCTTTCTTATAATTATTTTCTATTGTCTAATTTTTTTTCTTCTCTTCTCTTATTCAGACCTTGTCCTTATAAGGATAAGAAGTCATTTTAAGATAAAGAGATTAGATAGAAAAATTAAGAAGATAAGAAAAAAGAAAGAGAGATAAGGAGAGGCAAGAAAGGTGATACAAAGGCTAAGGAAGGTCTTGCCCATTTAATTAAAGTTTTTATTATTAGAATTTTAATTATATAAATTAGAGATGCTGTTATCTTGATCAAGTCTCTGTGTGGATCAATGTTAGATGGTGAACACATAGGCACCTGGTGGAACCCCTGACGGACTGTTGCCGGCAATTAGGGATAATTTAGGGTTAAGCGATAAGAGGTATGTTCTAATATTTTTTTTATATTATAAATGCATGTTATATAATTTAATTGCTAATAAGGTGGTCCTAAGGTTCGGATTTGATTTGTATGATTTCATATTTTTACTTTGAAATCCATGCTTGCACCTTGTACACCATTCCTATCAAAAATGAGCTTCTCCTGATTTTGTGGCTATGAAATATCTACTCATCGAAACACCAGATCTTCCACTCTAAATATTTTGCTCTTCACTTTTGAGTTGTAGTGATGAGCTACTCTTTGTCTGTAAGCGGCCATTCTAATCTAAGCTTTTTTCCACTTTTTTCTCCAATAGATCGAGATTTGCCCTAAGATCTTATGAATTGCTTTGTTCATTAAAGCTTCTACTCATGCTAAGGAAAGTTCAAGTTCAATAGGGATGACAGCCTCTGTTCCAAAAGCCAACGCAAAAGAGGTTTTTCATATTAGCAGTCTTTGGATAGTTCGATAGGCCTAGAGCACATGATAGAGTTCATCCACCCATGTACCTCTCGCCCTCTCAAGTCTTGCTTTTATTTTCTGAAGTAGAGTTCTGTTGGTTACATCATCATTTGCTTGAGGGTGTGCCATAGATGTAAAATGATGGAAAGAATTCAAGTCTTCATGACAAACTTTGCTCCTACAAATTGGCACCCATTATCGGTGATTAGCATCTGAGGTAAGCCAATTCTACAAACTATCGACTTCCAAACAAAGTCTTGCATCTTGGCTTGAGTTATTTTTGCCAGAGGTTCGGCCTCTATTCACTTAATAAAATAGTCCACTACCACCAAAAGAAATTTTAGCTTTCTAGATGCTATGAAAAAAGGCCCAAGTATATCCATCCTCCACTGTGCAAAAGACCAAGGGATGCTTAAGGGTATGAGTTGTGCAGTCAATTATCTCTGAATATTTACATTCCTCTAACATCTATCATATTTTCTCATATAGTTTAAGGCATCTTGATGCATGGTTGACTAATAATATCCTTGTCAAAGTAATTTATAAGATAAAGATCTAGTCCCTAAAAGATTTCCACATACTCCCTCATGCACTTCTCTCAGAGCATAATCAACTTCAGAAGGTCGGAGACACTTGAGGAGTGGCAAGAAATATGATCTCTTATATAGCTTATTTTCATACAAAACATAACGAGAGGCATGATTTCTCAATTTTTAAGCTTCCTTGGGGTCTTTAGAAACAACTCTATCTTTAAGATACGAAATTAATGGGTTGATCCAGTTGGACTCATGGCCGACTTGCATTACTACTTAGGATTCTTCCGAGCTCGAGTATTGCATAACTTCAAAGAAAACTTCTTTTGGCAATTCACTCGGGGCCAGAGTTTCCAGCTTAGAAAGAATATCGGCTCTGATATTCTTTGCTCCAGGAATTTGTTAAATATCAAAGCTATCAAAGGTTGAGGTCAAGTTTCTTACTTTCTCTAAGTATTTCTTCATGCTTTCCTCCCGAGCTTCGTAGATATTGCTTACCTATCCTACCACTAATTGAGAGTCACTATAAATCTTCAAATGCCCTACTTCCAATTTTTTAGCTATCCTCAATCTTGAGATTAGGGCTTCGTATTTAGCTCCATTATTGGTGATAGAAAACTCGAAGCATAAAACATACTCAGCAATAATTTCTTTCAGATTAATTAGAATCAGTCCTGCACCTACGCCCGAGGCATTGGATGAACCATCCATATACAAAGCCCAAAAATTTTCAGGAAGATCAACTTTTCTTTAGAATAAGCAAGAGTACAAACTTCTTGATGCTCAGGTTCAGCTTCATCTGGGATGATGCACTCTACCACAAAGTTAGCCAATATCTGATCTTTAATGGATGATCGAGGTTAAAAATTGATATCAAACTCAGTCAGCTCTATCACCCATTTTGCTATCCTTTCCAAAGTATCAGGTCGGTGAAGAACTACCTTTATAGGTTGATCAATGAAGAGGATAATTGTTTGCCTATAAAAATAAGGTCGAAGCTTTCTGGCTACAATCAATAAAGCATAAGTTAGTTTTTCTAATTTGATATACCTCATCTCTGCATCTCTCAGAACTCTACTTATATAGTAGATTAGCTTTTGAATTTTAGCTTTTTCTTTGACTAGGATAGCTCCAATGGCCGCCGGGGACATCGTCAAATATAAAAATAATTCTTCTCTAGGTTCAGACTTAGTGAGGAGTGGGATAAACTAAGATAATTCTTCAATTCTTCAAAGGTCCACTGATACTCAAGGATCCAATTGAAGTTCTTGAGCTGCTTAAATACTCGGAAGAAGGGTATGCAACACTCTGTCGATCTTGAGATAAAGCGATTCAAGACTGCCACTTTGCCAATAAGGTGCTGAACTTTTTTTATTATTTTAGGGGCAGTCATCTCCTGGATGGCTTTAATCTTCTTTGAGTTTGCCTCGATGACACGTCCCGATACCATGAATCCTAGGAACTTTTTCGTAGTCACTCCGAAAGCGTACTTTATAAGATTCAGCTTCATCTTATACTTCCAAAGAATGTAGAAGGTCTTTTCAAGATTAGCAATGTGATTTGATGAAGATCTACTTTTAACAAGCATGTCATCTACATAAATCTCCATATTTCAGTCGATCTACTTCTTGAAGATCTTGTTCACTAAACGCTGATAAGTGGCACTTGCATTCTTTAGTCCAAATGACATAACCCTATAACAATAAAGACCACGGTTAGTAATAAAAGCAATTTTTTTTCTCATCTTCTGGTGCCATTCGGATTTGATTGTAGGCGGAGAAAACATCCATAAAAGTGAGAAGCTCAAGGCCCAAGATTGTATCCAAAGCTGATCAATTCTTGGCAAGGGATAGCTGTCTTTCGGACAGGCCTTGTTCAAGTCTGTAAAGTCTGCACATCTTTCACTTGCCATTTGCCTTCTTGACGAGGATGACGTTGACAATCTAGTCTAGATAGTACACTTTTTGGATGAACCCAGCTTTAAGAAGTTTATCGACCTCATCCACAATGGCTTTCTATCGCTATGGTGCAAAGCTATGCTTCTTCTGTTTCACTGACCGATATTTGAGGTTCACATCTAGTTGGTACTCCATGACTTCAGCATCAATCCCAGGCATGTCTGCAGGTATCTAGATAAAAATATTAACATTCTTCCGTAAGAAGGCGACAAGCTGCTCTCTGACCTCCTCCCTTAGGTTGGAGCCAACCTTAACAGTATGACCTTCATGCCCATCATTTAAAGAAATTGTAACAAGATCTTCAATTGGTTCTCCTCGTTCTTCTATTAGATCATCATGGGCATCAAGTCCATCTATCGGATAAGATTCCTCCTGCTTTCCTCCTTGCAAAGTAATAGTGTAACAGTGCCATGCAAGAGCTTAATCCCCTTTGACTTTTTAAACCCCATAACTAGTTGGAAACTTCATTTTCAGATAGCAGATCAAAACCACCGTCCAAAGTACATTCAAGCCAAGTCGGCCAAGAATAGCGTTATAAGCTGAGGGACCCTATACTACCAAAAAATCTACTTGGGTCCTTGATTGCCTTGGATACCGACCTACCATGATAGATAAGTTTATTATTCCTTTAACCGGCACCATGTCGTCGGTGAATTCCATCAGTGGGAAACTCACATTGGCCCCATTCTATTGTCAGGTATAGATATTTTAGAGAATGCATCATAGAACAAAACATTGATCGAGCTTTCATTATCAATTAAAATATGACATACATCATAATCAACAATATTTAAAGTTACTACAACTGCATCATTATGCAAAAATTAAATTTCTTGAACATCTTCTTCAGTAAAAGTAATGAGTTCTTCAGTTCATTGCTTCTTCACCGACTCTACTGATCTACTTGCCTCCCCCTGTCTGTCCCCTAGCAATGGTGTTGATTATTCCGAGCAGAGGCCAATCTCCTTGCGGCTCGTCTCTCTGAGATGATTTAGGCTAGGGTGAGAACCTTAGCCGATCTTTCCTTCTTTTTAACCAACATCTAAAGAATCGATCCAGCTGACTCCTTCTGATAAGCTCCTCGATATCATCTTAGAGCTGGATGCATTCTTCTATATCATGGCTGTGGTCATGATGGTAGAGATAATATTTGTTGGTGTTACGTCGGGCTAGGTAAGTCCTCATTCTTTCAGACCATGGCAACTACTTCTTTATCTCCATCAGCACTTGAGTCTTAGGAGCATTCAGAGGAACATAATTATAGAAACTTTTGGATAGGGAGCCTCGTCGCACCCTTCGATCCGAGCTCTTTTGTCGACAAGCTTGGGGTAGAGTTCGAGCTCATTAGCACTTAAGAGGAGTTCTGAAGTGCGGTCGAATTTCACTCGACTTCTCAACAACTGTGGGCTTGCTTGATTCATCTGCTTGCTGCTCTCTTGCGGTCTCTTCATCTTTTTGTTTGAAGGCTTTCTTCGCCCGGGCATAACCTTCGGCCCGGGCCAACATGTCAGCAAAGTCTCGAGGATACTTCTTCTCCAAGAAGAAGAGAAGATCATTCTTCTGAAGGCCGTCCTTCAGTACGGCCATTGCAATAGATTGGTCCAGATTGCAGACCTCTAGAGTAGCAGCATTGAAGCAGTTGATGTAAGCTCGGATGGACTCTCCTTCTTTTTGCTTGATATTGATAAGAGAGTCGGAACCTCTCCTCTGGTGCCGGTTGCTGATAAAATGAGCCGCAAACTCGTAGCTCAACTGATCAAAAATAAAAATGATATCCAATTTGAGGCTCAAGTATCAGTTTCTTGCTGCTTTCTTCAAAGTAGAGAGAAAAGCTTGGCAAAAAATGGCTTCAAGAGCACCATAGAGCAGTATCATGCTCTTAAAAGCTTCGAGGTGGTCAACTGGGTTGGTGATTCCATCATAACTTTCAAACTGAGAAAGTTTGAAGTTTGGCGGGATGGGCTCCTGCATGATCCAGGCAGAGAATGAAGGATCGGTGTAGATGTTGTCATTGTGGACTAGGATGGCATGGCAAAGTTTCTCAATCCATCGATTCATTTTCTGGAGCCTCTGATCGAGAGCATCATCTCGATCATGAATCTCGAAAGGCCGCCGGCTGTAGATGGAGAGAGTCTCCCCAGGAGAAGAATCATAATTAAAATAGGGACTCTTTGCTCGCTGCTTTCTCTTTTCAAAGGTTACCGACTTGCTTGCCCAGGTAGGCCTTCTTTCCAATAGGGGTCTTTCTGGCTGAGCTAGCACCGGAGCTACATGGCCTGCACCATCTCAGTGAGGCCTTTCACCTGCTATACCAGTAGGTTGAATTATTCAAAATCCATCATGACTATCGGTGGAGGGGGTTGAGGTGCCAGAGATGAAGTTGGAGTAGGCGAATCTGGGTTAGATCTGATAGTGGAGGCAGTAGATCATCGGATTGCAGCCTTTTTTGGTGGCATCTTACAAGAATAAGAAGAGATCAGAGGAAAAAGAGCTGAAGAATTAAAGATGAAAGAAAGAAGATGAATTTCAACTGAGCACTCTTTTTAGAACAAGAGTTCAATAGCCCTCCTTCTAGCACCAATTCTATTAGTGCGGAAAATGGTGTAGATACCGAAGATTGCTAGAGCTGGGAAGGTTGGGATCGTCGACGAGACTTGCAAGATGAAGTTATGATCAGAATTGGCTCCAGCAGGATCCTCCGATGGTCAAGTCAGTTTCAGTCTCAACAAAAATTTAATGCTCAGGAAGAAAATGAATAGAATAAAGATAGAGAGTTTAAGCTTAGGACGGAAGCGTATCTAGAGGATTCTTTATATAGACAGAATGCGTAGCAAACTGATAGTAATAGCCATAATTGCCTGCTAGTGGGTTGTTTGGACCATGTTGAGTTTGTTATGGAGAGTTATTTGTCGTGACTTGTTAGCTCATTGAAGATCCATAATAGGAGTTTAGACAGAACTTTTGCACTCGTATGCAAACTTGCATGTGTCGGGATGGAGAACATGAGGTTGATCGAGCTTAGAGATCGATTGTTAAGTGGCAAAGAACGAACTGCACTTGATAGAGTTGATTATAGTCTTTTAGTGCTTCCCTCAAAGACCTGGAAAAGTTCGGCCGGCTAATCAAGGATAGTTTTCTTTTAAGAAATCCGATCAAAAGAAGTGCGACCAGAGAAAGCACAAACTGGAAGGAGTTCGGATGGTAGAAGCACTATTGGAGGGGTCGCGGAGAGTGCGGCTGAAAGAAGTTCATTCGGAAAGAGTTCGTTTGAAAAGAATCCGTCTATCCTCAGAATTTGTTGTTTGTTAAGACCAGACGGGTTGGAATTTCAATGCTAAAAATTTTGTTATTCATCTTAAGTCAAAAAGCAAATTAAGCTAATGAAATAGTGCTTCTTTTTGTTGCCCAAGCTCGTCCTGTCGGACTTTGGTAGGTTTTGGGCAAGTTCTGCAATCAAGAATTGCTGCCAAGAAGATCGACCAGTTTCTACAAAATAAAGGTCAGCTGCTAAGGACTTCAGCGGAGGTTATTTTACTCCCAACAGAGTTGTTCTACGCCTTCGATAAGAGTGGCCAAACCTAAGACACTTGAAGCACCTGAGAAGGTTTCGATAACTTTTCTTCGGATGATCTTTGCCTCCATAGTGAAAGCAAACACCTTTTTTAAAAGGCCACACCGAACACAAAGCGTCGTAGAAGGTGGGCAAGGGGTGGGTTATCTTACGGGGATGGTTTAATACAGATGAGAATGGTGCAGGCAGTATTATTGAAGAGACTGTTTGTCCAGTGTCTTCAGCTTGGGATGATCGAAGAGGCATACCATACTTCAGTGTGCTAGCATAAGACCACCTCTTTCGAGACGTGCAAGGAACAGCACCTCTCTCACTATTTTGTATAGTAGTGATTTCAGGTAGTGGACCCCACCCATCCTTTGGAGTGCCATTTTGAAGATTTTGCAGCTGATGCCTTGGTTTCTTGATCAGAGTTGGTCGACGCGATACCTTTGTCCATGTGCCATTTGCTGCAGGGCGTGGTGGCTTCAGAAAACGGGGTTGCTTCTGATGTGATCGGTCAGACGAGGCGAGTGCTTGTTGGATAGAGGTTCATAATGTTTTGAGGGGAAGAGCCGTGTGAACTGCTGTTTTCAACGGATGGCAACTCCAAAAGGTCGACGCGTAAGGATTGATGTCAGGTTGAACTAGTGGGATGTTGAGTCAGTGGAGATGAACTTTTTCGATGATTTTTTTGGTATGGTGATCTACCAGAACATGGTGTGGCATCCTAAGGGCTGTAGGAGGAGCGATGAGATGATTGTCCGTGAAATGTGTGTTCAATTTGAGTTTGGGGAGGATCACTAGACCGTAAGCATGGATGGAGGATCCGATGGAGGAGGTTTTGAGGGGCGATTGCCCACTCTTAAGAGTGTTTGGAGGAGCGGTTGCCATTTGGTTGTCGTCTGCCAAGTGGAATAGTTTTTGCAGCAGTAACTTGGGGGTGTGCTTGGAAGGGAGAGGTGGAAGAATGTTGGTAGGACACGGGAATGGAAGAAGATGGGACGAAGATGGTGGAAGACAGGAGGTTTCTCTCCCTAAAATCCTCAGAGCTTCTCTCTCTAAAAAAACATCTCCCTCCGTGCAGAGTTTACCTTCCTTTGTGCCTAACCCATCCGAGTTGCAGCACTAATTTGATGGATCACGACCATCTTTCATATATGATCTTGTTCATCCACACAAATCTTGTGCTAACATGTTAGTTATCAGACAAATTTCAATTTTATAGCATGTGCCAACTAATCAACAAAAATTTAAAACCAAATATGATATTAAATATATGACCTAATTCCATATATCATTTTGCTTGGGTGATCTAGGAGGATCATATAACTTGCTGATCTGCACAAGCTTTGGGAGCAAAATCAACCGCATTTAAGACTCAAAATGGATATCAAAATTTTAGAAAAATCATAATATCTAATTCAAAAAGAATTTAATGATGCAACAAAAGATGAAATTGACGTAGAAGCAAAAATCTAGCTTCTACATAAACTTAAAAGAATTTAAATATTTTTATTACTTTATAATTTATATTATTTTAGTTAGGAGAGGAATTCATGTTTCCTAACTAGAATGATCTCGAAAAAAATGCATTTTTATACCATCAAAATCAGGAAATCAGATGGATGGAGTTCAATGTTGTTTTTGTTTTAGTCTCATGTGATCGTACGTGACTGTTAAATTTGCTAATATAACATCTAATAGATTATAATAAGTCAAAACTGTGGGCAAAATCTAGGTGGAAGATTATGTGGCACATACAATCCCCTCAGCTCGAAGGAAGGGACAAGAAAGTATCATGGAGAAGGCATGAATGCTACCTCTAAGCTCATCTACACCATTTGCTATGAAGACCTTAACCCATAAAAGAAGTCCAATCCATCCCCATCTGTGGCCACCCTTCATGAGCTTCTTCCCGTCACTCCTTTCCATAGATTTCCTCTAATCTCTCTGTTGGGGCTGCAACACACAGAAAACAGCAAGAGAGGAAGTAGAAAACCGAACAGCAACATACAAACTAAGCATTCATTAATTCTGGAGTGAGAGAACTCTAAGATACATAACATCAAACACCTAACGTGCATAACTTATATAGATCTGTTACAGCAAAACAGAGCCCCAAAACAGAACAACAACCTCCATAAAATACTCTTCACTAACTGCTCACATAACCCCACTACAGCATCTACTAGCTAAAGACTAGGTCAAACACAAACAAATAACTAAATCAAATAAACGTGGGTTGGAAATATGAGACGTGGGTTGAATCACATCTCCAACACAGCCCCTTGATTCAAGCTACGCAAGCCAAGCAATGATCTTAGCTTCTTGAATTTGTTCTCTTGAAGTGCCTTTGTGAAAATATCTGCCAACTGATCTTCTGTATTGCAATATTCCATCTTGATCTCACACCTTGAAACCAGCTCCCGGATAAAATGATACCGGACCTCAATGTGCTTAGAGCATCCATGAAAGATAGGATTATTTGCCAATGCAATTGCTGATTTGTTATCACAGATCAATGGAGTTGCAGCTGCTTGCTTCTCCTTCAAGTCACTTAAAATTCTCCTCAACCAAACAGCTTGACATGTTGCTGCTGTGCAAGCTACATACTCAGCCTCTATGCTTGATAATGCAATTGTCGACTGCTTCTTAGAACACTAAGAAATCAGCCAAGAGAAAAACAATAACCTGTAGTGCTTTTTCAACCATCTGCACGATCAGCTCAACTACTATCAGTAAATGACAAGAGCTTGAAATCATTTACCTTAGAGTACATAATTCCGAGGCTTGTCATTCCTGCCACATATCTTAAAACTCTCTTTGCTGCTCCAAAATGATGATTACTTGGACTGTGCGTAAACCTAGAGATGAGGCTCACTGCAAACATGATGTCAGGCCTTGTATGAGTAAGAAAAATCAGACCACCAACCATACTTCTGAACACCTTTTCATCAGCTTTATCAGAACCATCTTCCACCATCAACTTGTCATTTGAATTCATGGGTGTTTTTGCTGGTTTGCGGTTAAGCATATGAAACTTTTCCAGCAAATCAATGGCATACTTCTCTTGAGATAAGAAAATGCCAAATGAACTTTGTACAACCTCCATGCCCAAGAAATATTTCATTTTCCCCAAATCAGTCATTGCAAAAGTAGACGTCATATCTGCCTTAAAACTTTCCATCATTGAAATAGAGTTTCCTGTGAAGATCATATCATCAACATAAATGCAAACTATGAGTATTTCAGTCATACCTTGGCACTTCTTGTAAAGAGTTGGCTCATTCTTGCTGCACTCAAAGCCATTCTTGATAAAATGGTTATTGATCTTGCTATACCAAGCTCTTGGAGCTTGCTTTAAGCCATAAAGTGCTTTTTCTAGCTTGTACACCTTCTCCTCCTTGCCCTGGATCTCAAACCCTTCAGGTTGTCTAACATAAACCACTTCTTCTAAGTCACCATTCAAAAAAGCTGATTTCACATGAAGTTGAAAAACTTGCCAACCATTTTGTGCAGCCACTGCTAGAACAGTTCTGATAGTTTCTATTCTAGCAACTGCAGAAAAAGTTTCAAAGAAGTCAATGCCTGGCACCTATGCATACCCTTTAACTACCAACCTCGCCTTGTGTTTTTGCAAAGATCCATCGGCATTGAACTTTGACTTGCAGACCCATTTCAACCCAATAGCTTCTTTCTCATTTGGCAAGTCCACTAGCTTCCATGTCTTGTTTCTTTCTATTACTTCAATTTCTTCTTTCATTGTTGTCCTCCACTTCTCATGCTTGGATGCATCTTCATAGTAAGTAGGTTCTGCAACAAAACATGCTAATTGACATGATTCATAAATATCTACTAATTTTCTAACCTTTATAGGTGGTCTTTCAGGTGATACATCAACATCACTAGAACTTGCTTCTTGATTGTTTTGCCCCAAAGGTGTACCTTCTTGGTCAGACTGCTCTGCAGAAGTGTTGTCACCACTGAAGGTAGGTGCATTCTCTTCTTCTTGTATGTCCATTGGCTGTAACACTACATTTTCAGACCAATTCCAAGCACCTTGCTCATTAAAAATAACATCTCTGCTAATTTCTAACTTTTTAGTCAAAGGATCATACAATCTATAACCTTTGGTCTCATTTGAATAGCCAATGAAAATATATTTCTTACTTTTATCATCCAACTTCTCTCTCTTTTCCTTTGAAACATGAGCATATGCAATGCACCCAAAAATTTTCAAATTTGAAACAGAAGGTTTGCAACCATACCATGCTTCATAAGGAGTCTTACCATCAACTGCCTTAGTTGGTGAGATATTCAGCAAATACACTGATGTTGCCACTGCTTCCATCCAAAACATCTTTGGAAGACCTCTTTCTTTCATAAGACATCTTGCTTTCTCGACAATAACTCTATTTTTTCGCTCTGCTACTCCATTTTGTTGAGGGGAATAGCCTGCTGTGAGCTGCCTGTGAATGCCAAGAGATTTACACAACAACATAAACTTGTTAGATGTAAATTCACCACCCCTATCTATCCTCAGTGTCTTCAAATAGAAACCAGATTGCTTCTCTACAAGGGCTTTAAAATGATCGAAAACAATATATGCTTCAGATTTTTCCTTCAAAAAATACACCCATGTCATTCTAGTAAGATCATCCACAAAGATCAAGAAATATAAATTCTTGTTAAGTGAAGGTACCACAAATATCGGCATGCACAAGTTGTAATGGATATTTGGCTCTCCAAGTTTTTCCCTTTTCAAATGGAGATCTATGTTGTTTACCAAAAATGCACTCTTCACATAAATCATGGTCATTATGTGATATTATAGGCAAACCAGTCACTAAATCATGTTTCTGCAAGTACTGTAAACTTTTAAAGTTCAGGTGGCCATACCTTTTATGCCACATGGAAGTAACATCACCACTTTCTACCTTCAAAGCATTGATTTCTAGATCTGAAAAAAATAGTGGAAACATCTTGTTCTTGGTCATAAAACTTGTAGCAATTAATTCTTTGTTTTCTTTCTTATATAGCATGCATTCGTCATTATCAAAGATGGCATAATACCCCTTCTTCATAAGCTGTCCAGACTGATCAAATTCTGAGCTAAACCAGGAACATACATCACATCATATATAAGTTTCTTACCACATTTCAGGTTCACAGCAATAATACCTTTTCCGTGCACTGTTACATGCCTATCATCTCCCATTTTAACTTCAGATCTTACATATTCATCAAGTTCTACAAACAAGGACTTGTCACCAGTCATGTGGTTGCTGCAACCACTATCAAGAAACCAAACATTCTCACCACAATCAGTAGAAGAGAGACACAATAAAAATAATGATTCACCATTTGCACCTTCATTTTTTTTAGGTTTCTCTTCATGAAAATTGGCATGATTTTTAATTCTACTCCAACAAAATGCTTTGATGTGACCAAATCTACCACAATGGTGACACTTAATGGGGTTTTGATGCTTGTTACCTTGACCTTAAGGAGAATCCTGAAAACTTTGATTATATGAACCTCTTCCTTGACTCCATCCTTGGCCTCTTCCTCTTCCTCTTCCTCTTGTGTTGTAGCCTCTTCCGCGACCTCTTCCAAATCTTGAAAACTGATCTTTAGCTACATCTTTATTGTTGTCCTTCTCACTAGTTTTCATCTGGAAAACCAGTTCTGTAACACCTTCTACACGCCTGTTCAAACGCTGCTCATGTGCTTTAAGAGAACCAATCAAACCACTAAAAGAAAGTTTAGACAGATCCTTAGATTCTTCAATTGCAGCCACAACATGATCGAATTTAGAAGGTAGGCTACGCAAAACTTTTTCAACAATTATTTGTTCAGTTAATTTTTCACCAAGAGACCGAACTTGATTAACAATCAAACTGATGCATGTAGAAAACTCTTGCATAGATTCAGAATTTTTCATAAGAAGAGATTCAAATTCTCTACGAAGTGTTTGCAACTTTACCGAAACCATCTTGTTTGACCCCTTGAATTCTTCCTTCAGTATGTCCCATGCATCCTTTGATTTTGTGGCCCCCATGATCTTTGGAAAGATTTTATCATCTACTGCACTTTGGATGTAGAACAAGGCTTTATTATCCTTCTTCTTGTTCTCCCTCAGTTCTGCCTTTTGAGCTGTTGTCATCTTATCCTCATCATCATTAAATCCATTCTCAACAAAAATCCACAAGTCATTTGACATAAAGAAGGTTCTCATTTTCAGATTTCAAGAATCATAGTTCTCACCTTTGAGAATGGGAAACATCTGCTGAGATATACTTACAGTATTTGTGTTTACCGCCATGACTAGAACCACTAATTGATGATGATTCCTTCACACTGAAGCACTTTCCTCCTTGCTACAACAACCAAGCTCTGATACCACTTTCTTGGGGCTGCAACACAGAAAACAGCAAGAGAGGAAGTAGAAAACTGAACAGCAACATACAAACTAAGCTTTCATTAATTCTGGAGTGAGAGAACTCTAAGATATATAACATCAAATACCTAACGTGCATAACTTATATAGATCTATTACAGCAAAACAGAGCCCCAAAACACAACTACAACCTCCATAAAATACTCTCTACTAACTACTCACATAACCCCACTACAGCATCCACTAGCTAAAGACTAAGTCAAACACACAAACAAATAACTAAATCAAATAAATGTGGGTTGGAAATCTGAGACGTGGGTTGAATCACATCTCCAATACTCTCTCCTCTGTTTCAAAACATCAAGCATCCAACAATGGTTTGAACATTACCCAAAGGGGAAGAAGCCCACCTGTCCCATTTGCAAGTAGTTCTGCACCCATCTACTTCTACTTTTAGTCCATTGGCAATCCCACATAAATTCCTTTCTCCTAAAAGTTTTCCATCAAGGCTGATGCCGAGACATTGGTCGAAGAGGTGAGGAGACTCGAGTTGAAGCTTTCGGCCCTCACCTCCACCAGTAGATCTGTCTCAACAAACTACAAATTTATTTAATATGATGTTGCTTTAGGTGACTGCATGGAAAGAATTGGCCAAAAGGGATAAGGCAAGAAGAGAGATCATGAAAGAGTGCATCGAGCAATTTCTACATATGAAAATGGAGGTGGCATTTTATTCATTTATTTATTTTTCTTGATGGTGGTTTGGAGTTATCGATCTTTCTTGTAAAGCCCTATGTTGACAAGAGGCAGTTTGGGTCAGGAATTGTCTACGAAATTGTTAGAATACATGAAGCTAAACTGTATGAGTTATTGCTACAAGAAGACAAGTAAATTTGGCTTGTAATGATCATCCTAATAGTTCAGGGCAATAGATCTAAATCTAGTGGAGGAATAGATGATGAAACTTGTATCGCTTGGTCATGATAGCAACCATGAGAATGTGGTGTAGGTTCACAACTAGAGGGGGATGTGCGGTCAATGGTTTAATCCATGAGAACAAGAACACCAACGGCAAGATTCGACAACGAGTAGAAGACTTTTTGGAATAGCTAAACAATAGTCTCTTTCACCTCATCATCTTTCAAGAGGATTGATTTCTGGATATCCTCCATGAGAGAAGCGAGAGACAAGATGGCATTGCCGGCAGGGCCAAAGGTGGAGGAGCAAGAGCAGGGCCAGGGAGAGTTCATGCTTTTCTTCATCAAATAGATGAGGCGGAGGGAGAACTGGTGCCAATGGCGGGGCTCTTCAGCTGGAAGCCAAAGAGTGGTGGCGTCTCGCCGGAGAAGGGGTTTATGAGGGTGGGAGGAGGAAGGACGAGCGATGGGGGCATGGGGCTTTCGATCTTCTCGTGGTGGGGTTGCCGGTGGTGATGAGTGGAGTCGAGGACGTTGGATAGGTTTTTGAGGTATTGTTCTTGGGATGGGTTGATGAAGAGGGAGATGGGAGAAAATGGGAGGAAAGGTGGGAGAGAGAGGAGGAGGTAGAAAAGTGGATGGATTTTAAAAAAAAAAATTTATTTATATTTTAAACTTAAAAATATTATCTATTTTAATTTTAAATAAAAAATAATATTTATTAAAAACCTAACTTAAAAAAACTATCCAAATGCTATGAGATTACTAATTCATCTTTATAAAATTTTAAATAATTTAAAATTTCATTCTACGTCTCACCCTTCAAAATGATTATCGTGCGCTTCCTCAACCTTTAATATGATCACCATCAGCCACCGTACCCCATGGTGCTGGTCTTGCGATCGATCCCTCTCCCATCACTTTGCTACCAAGCCAGAGGTATCTTTCCTTTATTTTATTGATTCCCTCATTGGTAGCCACCTCCCTCCATCTTGTTGATCCTCCTTCGATTGCCATCTCCCTCCATCATGCTAAAGGAGTGTGGTGCTTGTCTCGTCGTCGATCCTTTCTCCATCATGTTGCTGTCCCATCGGAGGCCTCTTTTCTTCATTTTATTGATCCCCTCATCGGTGGCTGCCTCCCTCCATCTTATTGATCTCCTCTCTGGTTGCCGTCTTTTCCCATCATGCTGAAGGAGCATACTCTTCGCCTCCCCATTGGTGCTTCTGCTTTCCTTCATTATGCTGGGGCAATATCTACACCCGAAGGTCTGTCTAAGAAATCCTAATTAATAAGCATTTTTTTTTAATTAAAATCCTAAAAATGTATGATTTGATTCAAATTTTTATTATTCATGATTGAATGAGAAATAATTTAAATTGCATACTCAATGTTTAATTGATACGAGTGAAAGATAATTTATACTATACTATGCATTAATTGTACACTATTGTGCCTATTTAGTACTTTCATATAATTTTAGAGCTTATGGTCGTTGAATGAGAAAAGAGGGTTATCTTTTCAACTCGATGTTTTCTTGTACATTATATGTAATGCTAAGATTTCTACTAGATATTTCAATGATATGCTAGAAGTATAGATTTTGATGCATTATTTGATTTTTTATTGAGTCGACATCGCGGGTGCTCTGCCCCCGCACCTTTAGATTTTAATCAAAGCACCACATTAGGATAGAATAGTATTGAGCCTTTCCACTTGTTGGACTTTGTTCATGCTTCGCCCAACAAGATGGAAAGCCTCCTATTAACTATGTGGGCTGTGCTAATCTAAATGCAAAACATCTTTACAAATAATTCAAAGTTAGGCTCGCTTGATACACACAATTCCTACTAGGATTATAGTAATGAAATAAAACTTTAATCTCTTATTCTATATCTTTTATGTGAGTTTTATACGGTGTTAATTACAAGTAATACTCTTTCAGATTAGATTGGTTCTATGATAATTTTATTTGATGCTATGTTAGATTTTAATGAATCCATATTAACTTGTTCTTTATATTTTATTATGCTATAGGTTCAAAAACAACGTAAGAGGACTAAGATTTTGAGCAAAGCAAATGCTTCCTCATCCGACATACAAGAGGGTGAAGTAGGAAGAAAAAAGTCAATTAGGATTGAAAGGTTGGAGAGTAGATACTCTCCAAGTTGGTTATATAGAATCTTGAATGAAAAAAAGAAAGGAAAGAAGAGTATAAAGGAATCAATATCAGATGTGCAAATGAAGCTTCTACAGAAGACACCATTTGCACATTTCCTTGATATCCCGAACTTGTCTATTAGCTCAACTTGGTTGTATGTGCTCATCAAGCGGTTTAATGAGAAGAGATATACATTCACCATCGGTGATAGCTTAGAGCTAAAGCTTGAAAAGGACGAGCTTGCTGCAATAACCTAATCAGATAAAATCCAATCGAATCTAATTTAATTAGATTTAATTCAAAAATCATTGATTAATCAAATTAAGCTAATCAACAATCTAATTGCTAATTAATTCTTTAATAATATTAGAGTCTCAGGCCAGTAAGACTCGAGAAAGTAGAATTTCAGTCTAGTGGGACTTCTGATCATAGAGTTTCAGTCTAGTGAGACTCTTGACCATAGAGTCCCAGACCATTGGAACTCTTGATTAAACATTAGATCAGGTAGGAACTTCTATTGTGTGTGACCCCATAGGTTCGAACATTAAGTCGATAGTATAGAAACTAATTTTCTATACCAATCAATATGATCATTTAGCAGTAGTACCTAACATCCAGATAAGTTGAATAGTCACAATGCAACATTCATGAACCTGTGGCAAATGGTTACTGTATAATTCATCTTCTTGATCTCAATGCTCAAAAGATGACCTAGGATTTAACTGCCAATCCTAAAAAATCATCTATATTATATTTTAAATTTTAATATCCATCATATGGACTACCTCGATCGAGATTTTGCTAAATTAAAATATAGCAATGCATTTTCTCCAATACTTGAAGAGATCAATCCCATCTTGACTCACGCACCACTAAATAAGTACTTGACTTCATCCAAAAATTATCCATCATTGAATTAGAAATTTAAGTAGTCCGATATCAAAGTACAGTGAGTTGCTTGTAAGTCACCGTGGTGATCTTAAGTCTATGGGATACTTATACCTATATCCTTCGTGAACAACTCTTGACAGTAGAGAGCTCCACAGCTGGATCATATTTAGTGAAATATATCCCTATACTTCACATGCATGCCATACTAATATCTCTATACTCCTTGGTTAAGAAGACAATCAACCCATATGGTATACAACGACCTACACTTGATAAACATTATTGTCCTAGGTAACAACGTATCATTTGATCATAAACAGATTTAAGGACTAAACGATAAATCCTTCTTTATCGATTCTAAATAATCTTAAGGACTTCATCATAAAAGAATTCATAAAAGAAAGATGCACAAAAGTGATAAAAAGTTAGAATAATAATTTTATTTATTAATAATTCAAGTATAAATTATAATAAGCTTAACTGTCTACAACCTAGATGATTGGCTTTAGAATATAATTTTCAACACTTGGAGAAGATGGAGCTTGGTTTTGTGCCTTCTTTATCATTTTTATGAAATTTGGATAAAATTATCCTTCCTCTAGCACCAATCTGTTGTAGTAAGGCTTCAGATCGTTGGAGAGAACTTGCGCAGAAGAGCTGATTTAGAATATAAATCAACGTGGAATATAGACTAACCTGTAATAAAGTTTCAAGAATCGATGGAATATCCTCTGATTTAGGGTCTTTCAATACTTAAGTCAGCTGAGACCTTGAGAACAGATAGTGAAAATAGAAGATAGGAAGATAATGAGAGAGAATTTAAGTGGAGAGTGGTTCAATCTTTCTTTAGTGAAAAAATCAAGAGCAAATTTCAGTAGAGTGTTGACTCTATGAATCTTGTGCTTATCTTCAGAAGGATATCCTACTCCTCTATTTATAGAAGATTTACTTAGGCCTTAAGTAAACTTTGTTAGGCTACTAGTTTGTTTTAACAGAATGGCTAGCTAGATAGTAGCTGTAGGCCATTTGCTCGGATAGCAATTAGCTGTAATACGGCTGGAGGAGACCTATGATTTGGTTGGGGAGCAGCTGATGCTCAATCAGTCTTGGATCATGTTGAGGTCGGTGTTTTACCGATCTTGCTAGTATGGCCAAGTTGGTATTTAACAGATCTCGACATGGTAAAGCTGGATGGTACTTTACTGTATTGGTGACGTCGACTTTTTACTAATCTTGAGATGATAGGGCTGGCAGCAAGGATAAAGTAAACCCAATCTCGTGCTTGGCTAGAGCAGATTACTATAGTTGTTGAGGTCGGTATGAATCCAATCTTTGATGAAAAGATGATTGGGAGGCAAACCACCGATTTTTAGAATGGTGAACTGCTGATCTCAATCCATACGGTCCATCTGAGGTCGGTTGAAAATCGATCTCGCTTTATAGTGACTTAATCCAGATATCGTTGAGGGTGGCGACTTGCCAATCTAGCTAGGATGGTCGATATATCACCGATCTAGACCTACTATTAGAGTGATGCGCCATACTGGGCCATGGTATGGATTAACTTGAGTTTCAGATCGGTGTTTTACTAACCTAGGATTGATGTTTGTCATTATATTTTTAAAAGTCATCTAGATCGATAGTTTCTCTGATGCTGCCATATGGTTAGTGATGATTGTCCGTGCTAATAATCATGTTGCTAAGAGACTCTAAACATGATTACTTCAACATGGAAAAGTCAGCTTGGCCACATCATTTGATATTCTAAAATACCATGCATTAAAAAAAAAAGTAGTCAATGTTGTTCTGATGAATGGAAAATTAAGAAGATAGGTCATAAGAAGATCAATAATGTTCGATCCATGGAAACCATTTTACCCATACCATTTTACTTGTTCCTAAGAAAAAAGTGAAGGCTTTCAATGCAGAAGTAAGAAGAAATAGAGTAGTCATGTCAAGCCTTAAAAAGATATCATATAGAAGAGAAACTACTAAATTTTCCTTTCTAGAGTGCCATTAAGATTTCCACAATCATCGACAACAATAGGAGTTTAAGAAAAGAAGAATGCAATCATCCCTACATTTTACCCTTTGTACTGCCTCCTTATCAAGGATTAACTTGAAATCTAATGCTTGGATATGTGAAGTTCCTTATAAGATCCATTTGGCACTTGGCTTGATACACTAGAAGAACTCATCTATGATTATTGATTATCGACTTAAAGACAGAATAGATAAAATTTCAATGGATCCCATTCATTAAACATTTATCTTGGTGTGCCACCATAGAAACAAGCACTTGTGAAAGTTGGCATGCACGACCATATAAAGCACTTGTATTCCACCCTGGATCATTACTTTAAATTTTGATAACCATGCTGCTTATAATTCTAACATATTCTTGAGAGTATACAAAAGCAGCAATGTTCCAAGCTTTTCAATTTCTATAATAACCGTACTTTGGGTTCACTTAAATCATACTAAGAATAATGAAGACCATATATACATCAAATTCATCTACAAACATATATAATATGTTAAAGATTTTGAAAGAAGCATACAAATTCTTGTCTGCATCGTACGTAGTTCTTAGACCCTAATGTATGAGGAATAGACATAGCCACTCTTGCAGCTCTATTAATATCAAAATATGCCTATAAAATAAATTTAAGAGCATGATATATCTTATATATATATATGATCAATCTACGTTAGTAATCAACATAACATAAGACATATGATTGGTATAATTACTTTTCCCCTCTCGAAGAACCAATAATGAACAAACTCCCTCCACTGATGAGGATCTACATTAGGAGGACAAATATGAGCAACATCGTCCTCCTTCAAACCCTCTCATTCATAGTCCCTCTTGAGTATTGCCTTAAATTCTTTCTACTTTCGATTGAGGGACTTCAGCATCCACTCATGGCTGTCTGGAGGAAGTACAAATTTACTCTACAATACAAAATAAAGAAGGATATTGGATTAGTAAACAATATAATTAATTAACTATAAATAAGTTAACATAAATTATTAAGCAATCTTTTTACCTATGCTACTTGTAAAATCTCAAGCTTATATACAGGAAGCATATCATTCCATTTTGTATAGTTCAAGGGACATAGCTGACCCTTCTGCGTAATAATATGTAAAAAACTTGTCAATAATCTAGCAACCTTATTGATGGGTTGCCCCATCTGGTTGCACTGAATGACGACATTCTTATCCTCAACTAAACATCAGATATCTCTAGTCCATGTGGGTCCACGTCTAATCCATGTTCGTCTAAATGCATCTATAATAAACATATAAAATAAAAAAATATATTATAAATCAATCAATAATATTAATACTAAAAATTGGATCATAATAGTAAAATCTATTAAAGTATCTTGGATGTGTATCTCATCTATAATAGCATCCTCATCAAAAGGAGGATTGTGCTGTGGCTCAAACTACCGTGTGGATAAAGTAGCGGGCTCAGGCTGCTTTACGGATGATGAAGGATCGGCCTCAGACTACTGTCACTATAGAAAAATATAGAATTAACGATTATTTTCTGCCGACACTTTTTGAAAGCATTAGCAGGTTGCGTTGACCTGTCGATGCTTTTAAAAGACGTAGTGTTTTTAACGATATGTAAAAGTATCGTAAAATTCTAGCATTGTTAATGCTGACGCTTTTAGAAAAAGCATCATTAAATTAAGAAATTATCGACACTTTTTTGCATCATTATTTAATGGTGCTAAAAAGCATCGTTAGGTTCGCTTAATCCGCCCCCGGTTCTCCCATGCCCTAACCTATCCACTGCCGCCCCCCAACCCTTTCCTTCCGTTCCCCCATCCCCTAATCCTCTTACCACTCCCGGCTCCCATCTTTGTCGATTCTTCACCGCCGGCACCGCACCCACCATCCATGCCACACCCATGCCATCCATGCTGTATGCCATCCACCCTCCTCGAGACCACCCCACCGACCCTCCTCCCCTCCCAGTGATCATCTGTGCAAGCCCGAAAGACCCCCCCGATCTTCCTTTCCGACCCGACTGCATCCCACCATCCTCCTCCCCGACATCACCCCTTCCACGATGCCGCACCCCACTGCCCCCAAGCCCGGCCACCGACCCAGCCAACACCCATCCCCGGCCCTTCCAGTAGGTCATGCTTCTTGGCCCCCTTCCCCTCTATTGTCGCATCCATCTACGCCACACCCGCATCGTCTTCCCTCCTCGAGACCACCCCACTGGCCCTCCTCCCCTTCCGACAGCCATTTGCGCAAACCCAAAAGAACCCCCCCAGTCCACCTCCCTGACCCAGCCATATCCCACCATCCCCTTCCCCGACGTCGCCCCCCTCCCCGATGCCGCACCCCACTATCCCCCCTCGGCCCAACCACCAACCCAGCAACACCCATCCCTGGCCTCCGACACCCATCCCCGACCCTCCTAGCGGGTCGTGCTCCTTGGCCCCCTTGCTCTCCGACAGCACCACCTTCCTTCCAGCCACCGGTGCTCCTCCATGCCCCTCACTCTCCGACCTTTGGTATATAATTTAAAAATTATTTTTTAAATATATTTTGAATAATTTAAAATAGATAAAGTATATATTAATTATTGACTGTCATATTTTTTTATTGAATGTAGGTATTTGATGAAAATAATATCATCTAGTATTTTCTCATATTATTGTTCATTGTAAGTAATTCATTTCTCTAATAATATTTTATTTTTTAGATTGAAAGATTATTCTTATATATGACATTATTTGAAAGCATACGTAGTAGTTAGAGAATTTAGATAATATTTTAATTATTTTTTTTAATTATTTCTAGATTTGATTGTGATGCTTCAGCTTTTGATGGCTATACTAATTTTAGGAAAGAGATTGTTTATTTTTTTATATATAAAAATTTTGAATGACTTTGAAAGATTAATTTTGTTGATCCTTTAGTGAGAGTTTATTTGACAATGATTTGGTTAGAATGCATGCTAATCCTAAGGGTTTATTTTATTGATTCTTTATTATTTGGTTGCCATCGGATAATTATCTAACTAAGTTGTTAAAAATTTATGACACAGTACACAATATTTAATTAACATGCATGAGACTTAGGTCTCGGCCTTGCGTGCTTGGGTCTTTGGTCTCAATTGGTGTCGAAGGCATCCAATCCTATACACTCAGACAAATGGAAGATGCTAGATAATATTAATTATGAATTAATTTTAAAAAAAATTGCATTGCATAAAACCATAGATCCATCTTTTGATTAATGTACATATTCTATTGTATCCATACATTTATTTATTTTTATATGGATAAAAGAATTATGTACATTGGTCAATTGATTATTCAGTACGGACAGTTTAGAAAATATGAGTAATTCTATAGATTATTACAATAATCAAATGGTATGCTGAGGGTTCGAAAAAAATTTTGAACGATATATTTTTTTTATTCTTCCTATATGGGAGAACTAAGAAAAAATGCTGTCAAAATTTTTTTTGACTCTTGTTATATATCGTTTGATTACTGTAATTGACCTATAGAATTAATGCATTTTCTGAATGGGATAGGACCTTCTTTACCTATTAGTTGATGATAGCAAACATTTACTATGTAAATCATATCATATCTAGATGTATTTTTGAGTCTTCAAGTTTTATAATGAACTACAATAGCTATTATTTTTTTGAATTTTATGAAAGAACTGATATTTTTTACTCATTGCATTAATATAGATTATATAATTTTTCTTATTTTTAGATAAGTTGCAAGTTCGATCATTTTTATCCTATAATGGATAAAAGTTGGATAAATAAACCAAGGAATAGTAAAGAATATTTAGATGGAGTTCATGACTTCATTAAATTTGGTATAGAGAAAAGTAGTTTGAATGGAAAGATTTTATGTCCATGTCGGAAATGTGTAAATAGTTCTTCTTTAGATTCACAAATTATTGAAGAACATTTGATATGGAATGGTTTTTTAAGAGGTTATACCAACTGATTTTTTCATGGAGAATCTATGTTGCCATCATCATGTAACCAACCCTTGACTTATTTTGGATCCACTAGCCTACAAGATAATTCTACAAGAGATGATGATATAAGATGTTTGATCACAGATGCTTTTGGACTTGGTGTTCAAAATTTAGGAGAATCCAGTAGTTTATATGAAATAGTTGGGATGTTTTATGGATTACGCATATGGAACATATGCATGTTGAGGAGCCTATACATACATCTAATGATGAGACAGCTCGTTATCACACCTTAATGAAAGATGTAGATGAAGAATTATATCCGGATTGTATGAAATTTTCTAAGATTTCTTTTCTTATACATTTATTCCATTTAAAATATTTGAATGGATGGTTTGAAAAGAGTTTTACCATACTGCTCAAGTTATTAAAGGACATTTTTAGAAGGCATTGGTTTACCACCATCGTATTATAAAGCTAAAAAAGTAGCAAAAAAATTGGATCTTGGATACGAAAAGTTTCATAGTTGTCCAAAAGATTGTATGTTATATCAGGATAAAAATGCTAATCAAGAGTCATGTAATGTATGTGGATCTTTAAGATGGATAATACAAAAAGAAGATCGAGATGATGTACTGAATGAATTGGATGTAATGCGGAGTAAAAAGAAATCGATGAAGATATTGCGTTACTTTCTTCTTATACCTAGATTGAAAGGGATTTATGCATCATTAAAAATAGCTTCATCAATGAGATGGCATGATAAAAGACGTACAAAGGATAGAATATTGAGACATCCAGCAGATAGTCTTTCATGGAAAGCATTTGATGATGGGCATCCTGATTTTACCTCTGATGTTCGCAGTGTTAGGTTGGGCTTAGCTTCTGATGGCTTCAATCTATTTCGGACCCTGAGTTCTACCTACAGCACTTGGCCAATCGTTTTGATACCTTACAATTTGCCACCTTGGATGTGCATGAAACAATCATCAATTATCTTGTCAATGGTTATTCCAGGAGATAAGGGTCTAGGCAATGATATTGATATTTTCCTACAGCTTTTAATAGAAGAATCAAAATAGTTGTGGGAGGGTATTGATGCATTTGATGCTTCCAATGGCCAAACATTTAAACTACGGGCAGCTTTGTTATGGACTATTAATAATTTTTTAGCATATGCCAATTTATCTGGCTGGAGTACAAAGGGATGGGTCGCATATTCTTGTTGTGGAGATTCAACACATTCAATTTGGTTAAAATATGGAGATAAATTTTGTTACATGGGACATCATCGATAGTTGAAAGCAAATCATCCGTTTCGATTTTAGAAAGATTTGTTTGATGGTACTATAGAATTGGAATGTACCCCTATTCCACCTTCTAGAACTGATGTTCATAGACAAATGGATGGTATCAATTACAGCTATGGTAAGCACTCAAAGTCCTCTAAAAAAAAGAAAGGGATGATATTGAAAGCTCAATGCATGAAGGGTTACTAGAGGAAGTCTGTATCAGTACTATAGATGTAGAGGTGTTTCAAGATCCAGATAATTTTTTCGAGGATGAAAATGAGGAAGACACATAGATATCATCTACACAACAGCCCAGTAAAAATTTATGGAAAAAATGAAGTGTCTTTTTTGAATTACCTTATTGGAAACATAATCTTATTCGACATAATCTTGATATCATGCATATAGAGAAGAATGTTTATGATAATTTACTTGGAACATTTTTAAACCCTGATGGAAAGAGCAAAGATAACATGAAGGTGCATCTTGATTTAAAAGAAATGGATATCCGATAGGAGCTTCATCCTAAAATGCTTGCTAATGATAGAATTTATGTGCCTTCTGCATGCTACACAATGTCTACTCGAGAAAAGAATAATTTTTTGATAGTTTTGAAAAGTATCAAGGTACCTGATGGATATGCATCAAATATTTCATGATATGTGCATCTAAAAGATCGAAAACTTTCAAATCTTAAAAGTCATGATGGTCACATATTGATGCAAGATATCTTTCCAATAGCTTTAAGATAGTCATTGCCGAAATAAGTTGTTTCAATTGTACTTTGATTATCATCATTCTTTAAGGCATTATATTAAAAAGTTATTGATCCTCGAAAACTTGATCAGTTAGAGTCCGATATTGCAATTACACTTTACCAGATGAAAAAGATTTTTCCTTCTAGATTTTTTACTATTATGGTACATCTGCTCATTCACCTAGCTTCAGAAGTTAAAGTTGGTGGATCGGTATATTATAGATGAATGTATCTTATTGAGAGGTATTATTGCAAACCTTAAATTTTTTGATAATTTTATTAGAAATAACAGCATACTGATATTTTAATAAATATTTAATTTTTGAAGGTATCTTGTGCATCTTAAAGATTATGTGCGAAATAGAGCCTATCTCGAGGGCTCGATTGCTGAAGGATATATTGCTGATGAATGTTTGATATTTTGTTCAAGATATCTTTAAGGTGTAGAGACTATTTTTAGTCTACCTCAATGGCATAATGACTTTGTGGAGAATGTAGAACTGTATAAGTTCTCAATTGCTGAAAAATTCTTAGAAAGAGCTGAAAGTATTGTACTTGATCAAAAATTCTTAGCACAAATACATCATTATGTGTTACTTCATAGTGATATAATATCTGACCATCGCAGGTTAGTATATTTAAGGCATGACATCAAGATTTAAATTTTATATTAGATATAATATTCTAAATAATATATTTATATTTTATGCAATAAATTTTTAATTTATCAGAGACGAGCCAACCATAACATTCATCCTAATACAAGGATTGAACAGTGATGGTTGGTCGAGTTATTCCCTATGTGATTTTTGAATCAGGTTTGATTTATATCTAATTATGGAATATTCTAATTTTTTATACATATTTAATATCAGATAACTCAATAATACTTCATAGTATATTTTTGGGTATCAAAGATGATGGACCGAAATAATTTAGATGAACTAATAGCTCTTGCTCGAGGACCTAACAAGATTGTGAATAGATATAATGGTTTCATAATTAATGGCTTTAAATTTCATACTAGAGAATAGGAGAAATTTAGAAAAACATAGAATAGCGATGTTATGATGGAAGCAGATGAAAAATCCTATTATAGTGCACTTAAAGATATCTATGAGTTGGATTATTATGAAAAATTTAAAGTAGTATTGTTTAGATGTGATTGGATGGAGATAAACTCACCAAGGGGTTTGAAATAAGATGCAAATGGATTTACACTTATAAATTTTTCAAGGTTGATATACACTGGTGTGTTATTGAAGGATGACCCATTCATTTTTTCATCTTAAGCTCATCAAGTATTTTATGTACAAGATGCAAAAGATAAAAATTGGTTTACTATCATCAAAACAAAACCTAGAGACTTATATGATATGAAAAACCAAGTGGAGGATGATGACGATGACACTTATACACAATGTATACCCTATAATTTTGTGTCAGCTGATGATTTAAATGCTACGACGACGTTGGTTATGATAGAATTTGAAAGAAACACTATCGCTTAATTATTATTGGTAATAATTATTTTTGATGTATATAATTTGCATTAATTATTATATTATTTTACTTCATATATTAACTGATTCTACCTTTTATTTATATAAATGCTAGGTGACATCATACACTGTAGGGGACGATATGCTGGTGTGAAGTTCCAGTTTTTATAGATAGAGGCCGATACGTCTTCTTCAGCATAACAGCCTAAGGCCAGTTCAACTGCACAACATTTCAAGCCCTATCCTTCTTCATCATCAGCACAGCACGATCCTCCTGTTCATCAGTCAGATGATGAGATACACGTTCAGGATATATATTGTCTTTCATGTCATTTTATTTTTATTTTATTTTATGTATATTTATGATATCATTATTTTTATGTATCTTTTATAGATGGATCCAGGAGAGTATGCCATAGATGTGGATCCACAGTAGTACGAGATATGTGGTAGATGCGTGAGGGTGAGAGAATTGTTGCAGAGTGCAATCAGCTAGGTTAGCCAATTAAGAAAGCTGCCTGCTTATTGACTTTATTTTTGGGGACTGTTGCTCGGAGGCCTCAGCTATGTTCGTTGGGCTATGCAAAATGGAATGACATGCTTCCAACGTATAAAGTTGAGCTCCTTCGAGTTATAGAGGTAATGAATTGATGTTCATACTGTATATTAATTATTAATCACTTATATAATTTATTTTATTTAACTTTTTTTTTTATAGAGCAAGTTTGTTCTCCCTCCATCCACTCATGATTTTGTAATGAAGTCTCTCAACCGCAAATGAAAAGATTATAGAGCACAATTGAAGAGGGACTATATGAGACAGGGTATGACAGAGGAGGTTGCTAGGAATTATCCTCCTGATGTACTCCCTCATCAGTGGATGGAGCTGGTTCATTATTGGTTCTCCAAGAGGACACAAATATATTATTGGTTCATTATCTTTTCTTTTAAATATTTTATAAAAATATTGATTTATATTGTATATTATATATTATATATATAATGTCCTTCTTTACTTTATTTTACAGACTTATTCTGCTATTGGTAGAGCTGCACGAGCAGCTTAGTTTGTTCTTCATACATCGAGGTCGAAGAGTTATGCACGACTCCAACAGAAGTCTTTATGTTCCTTAAACTTTCATAATTAACTTATAATTTTTATATTAAAATATTTATATAACTAATATCATTATGTATCGTGGACCATGTCTATATCATGATACTCATATTTTTTTTTAAAATTATTATAACTATTTGCTTAAAATTAAAATTATTTGTGTAGATGGATGAGCATGGGAGGAAATTCGATAAAGTAGAGTTTTATCGGATGACTCATACTCATCAGGATGGTACTTTTGTTCAGGATGAGTCGAGAGATTTATATGTATGGCATTATTAATATTCTATTTTGTGCAATAATTTTAGTTTAATTTTGTTAGCTATTAATGTATAACTCTTATTTTCAAAATAAATACAGAAGAGGGCTACATCTCTCATTGCAGAGCGTGAGGACGAGTTCGCAGCATCTACGCAGCAGAGCCGTATCGAGGTTGAGGTGTTCACAAAGTTGATGGGATCAGAGCGCTATGGTTGAGTGAGGGGTTATGAAGTAGGAGTTACCCCCACTCAGTTATCTGAGGTGAGTAGATATACGCAGTATGCTATAGTAGATACTCAAGATTCACACATCCACGGACTCGAGGTGGAGATATAGGAGATTAGACAGAGTCGTGCCGCTGAGATGGAGGAGATGCGATAGAGCCATATCGAGATGTAGGCCATGAGGGGATAGATTGATCGACTTACATCTTTGTTAGAGATGTATGGCCCATCTCAGGTAAACACATATTATTAAATATATATTTTTATATTAATTTAATAATCTATATATTTTTATTTATAGATTTGTAAATCAATCTTTTCATATATTTCTTGTAGGCTCCTGGCACATCAAGCACTCGTCGAGACGGCGGCATGTCACATTGAGACAATAACGACCATCCGCCTACAAATTGATATTATTTTATTTTTATTGTAGTCTTATATTTTCTGTATGCTTTTAGTTTGTTGAACTCTTGATTGTAATGGACGATTAGTATTTTATTTTTATTTATATAAAATAATATTTTTTGATTAAATTTGCTATTGATATTTGCTTTTGGTGTAAATGATGGTGATTGTATAGGTTTATGTTTTAATAATTGATATAATTTTGCACAAAAATTTTTATATTTTTTTTATATATAAAATTTACATTTTTTTTTCTATTAAAAAATTAACCACGCTTATAAGTATTGTTAATAGAACTGATTAACGATTGTTATAAGCATCGCTAGTGACTTAACTGGTGACGTTTCTAAAAGCATCTTGGTAGAGTGTAGGATGCGTTGTCATTAACGATGCTAAAAAGCTGGTAAAATTTAAATTTACAATGCTGTAAAGCATCGTTAGAAAATATTGCGATGCTTTTAAAAAGCGTCGACGCTTTTCGTCTCCACTCTTACATACGCGACACTTTTGCGACGCTTTTTAAAACATCGTGGAGCTTATTTTTGATGCTTATTAGCATCGTAAAATGCCATTTGTAGCATCGCCTTTTACCATTTTCACTGTAGTGTGTGATTACCTCGACCATCAGGGCTGATCAGAGCATGATCTATCCTGAAAAGTCTGCAACTCAATATCATCGAATCGTCTACATAAAGGCATGATAATACTTAGCATTCACAAATAGAAATATAAATCAATTAACATACATTATCAAATAAATTTTTTTTTGCATTATTACCTTAAATAGTATATTTTGCATTATTATTATGACCCACAATTATTTCAAGCCATGGCCATTAATCAATTAATTAGAACATAAGAATAAGGAATCCAACTTTACCCTAAGTATCAACAACTAAGAGGTCCTATGGCAAAGACAGTTTTGTTAAGAGTAGCAAAAGGAATCCCTAGGCAACGGAACATAACATGGCCGTTACTTTGCACTCAATAAAGTCGGTGCTTCTTTCAAGGATTGGCACGCATCATACACTAGAAGTATTAATAAAATGCCATCATATCTGAAGTGAGGTTCAAACATGCATGTACCCAGAAGCATTAAATCTAAAGGCAGCTTTTGAAGCATGGTAGGAAAACTTTCTCCAAGTTCAATCAAACAGTATATGTTATTTCCTCATGTCCTCCCCGATGTCATGGACACTTTTCACGAATGGGACATATCCCCGCTCCATGAGTATCCTCACATCCAAAGAAGTAGATTCATCTTCGTATAGCTTGTGTAATGGTTTCTTCATCAATCGGAAATTCTTAGAATCAGTAGAAGGAAAGCTTTCCTTTCAAAGAACATCTTTCAAAAGCTCAAAAGCTTTAACTGAATTTCCTTTAGAAACCAAAGAGTTTATCAGCAACAAATAGACAGAAGTATCTAGCTCAAAATCCCTTTCATTTCATTGTAATAGACAAGAGCAACATCTGCATCACCACACTTGCATAGACCATGGACAAGAGCAGTGTAACTCATCTGGTTTGAGCAACCACATCTGGTAAATAACAATTTGAAGATATGTCACGGAAGAGACCTAGTGCTTTGTCTACCTCTCCAATCTTACACATTCCGTTCCATCAGTACCCGCAGAGTAAGCAACCATGTCAGGGAGAAAACCCACCTTAACCATGTCATCCAAAAAACCAGCAGCTTCTGCTACTTTTCCATTTCTGCAGAGTTGCAGGACCATCATGGTGCAATGCTTTATCCATGGCACATATCCTTGACATCGAATCTTCCTAAGCAAGTCAAGGGTACCTGATAAGTCCCTTCGTTTGCAAAGGCAGTAAAATATGGAATTGTAAGTGAACTCTGTGGGTGTAAAGCCAAACTCCTTCAATTTTCTCAAAAGCTCGTAACTTTCCTCCAACCTATCCACATTACACAGCTCGTTCATCAAATTATTGTACATCAGAATTTTCCCTTTACAACCTACTTTGATCATAGCATTCAAAAGAACTAAAGCCACGTCCAGCTTCTGGATCTTGCATAAACCACAGATCACAATATTAAAAGAATCAGCATTTGGGCAAACAGGTTTCTTGATATGAAATAGGGTTTCGGTTGCAGCACCAGATTCACTAAATCCATTCTCACCTACTTCCACTTCTGAAGCCTGCGAGCTTTGCGATTCCATCATTGCCCTTAGTAGCACATGAGCTCTATCTACATCCCCATGATTAACTAGCCCATCTAGAACTGCATTATAACCAGACTACCCAAATTCAACATCCGCAAATTCTCCTCAAGCAACTTGTTTGCGTTGACTAAGTCCCCTTCCCTGCAAAGTCTCAAGATCATCTTCTTGATTAATCAAGCATCAAGATATGTACTATTGATGCTGAGATCCAGCTGTCGATCGGAGTTGTTGGAACCATGGCACGTCCCTCTGAAGAAATGATCTACACAAAAGTCCAAATCAGAATTGGCTCCAAGGGGACCCTCCGATGCTCAAGTCAAATTTTAGGCAATAGAAAAGAAAGAGTGGATAAAGAATATTCGCACGTATACTTTTGGGGTCTCCTTACTGGCTTTTTATAAATAAAAGTATACTAACCATTTTAGAAAAACTGTCTGGCCGATTTGGGCATGATCGTGTCATGATCAAATATCGAAATTCGTGAGATTAGATGGTTAGACTTACCTTATCTGTTTCAAAGCTAGCTGAAGTGTTGTAGGCACTTTTGAATTTAAATAGAATATATGGGTAGGATCGGCTAGCTTCAACCAAAGTTTTTTTTGGAATAGACTGATTGATGTAAGTACCAAAATTAGGAGCGGTGATTATCACATCAAGTTAGGTGGAAGTCAGGGTATCTAAAGCATGTTTGCCACCGAGGTTTGGATCTGGCTTATGACGATTGAGTCGAATTCCAGGGGAAGGATTGGTCAACATTGGAAGAATCGAATTATGCACATAGTACTTTGTTGGTTTGGAGGTAATTTATCTCTAATACCAATATCTACATTTGCTGCTAACATGGTTCTGCACATCTTCCCACTAATTCGTGGCTTTGGTTTGGATAACGAATAATCCCTCAACACATACATTCTACTTTCAAATTTGATACAAGCAAAGGAAGTACATCAGTTCCTGAATAATCGAAGACACTTTCTTACAGCTGCCGGGATGGCGATCGTGGTCCTCGGGGAAGACAAAGAGTGGCATCATAGGCAATCATGACCACAACAAGTGAAGTGGTTAGCGAAATTCGAAAAGAAGTGATATGCTTCGATTTTGGTGTCAATCATTAATGGGCTGACTGACACCCTCTACAGACTAATCAGAGCTCATCAGGTGTCAACTTCCGAATGGCTAGAGGTGATTTGCTATTAGGATTGTTCTATCATTCTGCTTATAAAAGGGGTTCCGTCCTTCTTTTCTTCCTTTATGCTTCCAAGGGTTTCTTAGAGATTTATTCCTTTCTCCTCTAATTAGTCTCCTTGCTTGGGATTCCCTCTAGTTTCTTCTTAGTTTTCTTCGATCGTTGGTGGTTATTTTTGAGCCTTCCACCTTCACTCTTAGCATCATTGCAGGTCGGTGTGTCTTGCCCCTTTCCTTCGATTCTTCCTTTATCTTTTCCTCTTCTTATGTTTGTTTCTTCTTTGAGTGCCATCTGTATTTCTCAATGGCTTGTTTTGGAAGTTGTAGTGGGAGCGAGTCTCCTGAGTTGACCCCATCAGGAGAAATCCAGCCTAGTCTGGGTCTTGGATATTATTTCATGCCATTATTTTTGCTTGATGTTATAGGGTCTATATTGAATTCGATGGATTTAAGCCATATTCGTGCTTAATACAGAATCCCTGACTCTATAGAATTAGAACTTCCTGAACCCAATGATAGAATTGATAAGCCTCCTCTAGGAAGGATCGGCTTATACAAAGAGGCTTTTAAAGCAGGAGTTAGGTTATCTCTTCATTCCTTCATGGTCAAACTTTTTCACTTTTATGACATCTCCTTGTATTCGATCATCCACAATAAGAATATTGAGTATTAGTGATGGCTATTAGTCATGGTAAATTTGCCATTGCTAATAATATTTTTTTTACTGATGGCAAAAAGTGACCAAAAAATTTACCATTGTAAAAAATAAAAATTATTAGCAACAACATATTTAGCTTTTAGCGACAGCAAGATACATCACTAATACTAAAGTAATTTATTTTTTTTAATTTGGTTCTAATATTATTAGTGATGAAAAATTATTATTAGAGATGGAATATTACCATCGCTAATATGAAAGTAATTTTATTTTTTAATTTGATTCTAATATTATTAGTAATAAAAAATTATTATTAAAGATAGCATGAAGCCATCGATAATACTAAAGTAATTTTATTTTTTTAAAATTTAATTTTAATATTATTAGTAATAAAAAATTATTATTAGAAAAGGCATGAAGCCATCGCTAATAATAAAATAATTTTTTTATAATTTGGTTCTAAGATTATTAGCAATGGAAATATCTTATTAACAACGGCGTGAATCCATTAAAGTAATTTTATTTTTTAATTTAATTCTTATTTTAAATTTTTTAATATTCTTAAATTAATATTTATATAATTTAGTTAAATTAAATTTAATAATTAAATAAAATTATTAATATTTAATTAAATTTAGTTAAATTAGTTTTAAAATAATTAAATTAGTTTCAAGGCTTCCATGTGTTAGCTAACATCAAGAATACTTTCTGAGTGACTCTGGTACACGATTTCATCAAAGGAGTAGTACTAACAAGGGGGATAATGTGAAGGAAAAATCAGATTTTTTCTACCATAAGATGCATCTAATTGGATCAGATTTGCAGTGAAATAATTTTAAATTTTTTTTATGATTCGATTAAATCTGAGAGTTCTTAGATCTGATTAGATTGATCTAAAATTTATAATAAAATAAAAATAAAATAGTGATAATAATTATCACCTGATCGGATAAATCGTTTATCCGTTGTGGTGATCTGACGATTGATCCGAGATTTTGATTGAGTCGCGCACACATCCGATCTCTATCGATATCCACTCAGATCAGATCTGAAAGTCTTCACCTTCTAGATTTGATCTCTAAAGATCAGATCCGGAATCAATCATGAATGCCTTCAAATCGATCTTCGATGGCAGCACCTTCATCTCTCAATGCGTGCGTGAGCTAGTCGCGCGGTCTTTGCAGGATCAGGAACCAACCTTTGATCTTTGAGTCTTACCCAACCCCTTGGGCATGAAGAAGAGGAAAAGATCTGAAAGAGGGGCATGGAGATGGAGATTTTGGTAGGTCTTGGTAGTAGAGAATTTTCTATGCACAATAGCTTGCACAGGGCCCCTTTTATAGACCAAATCAAGAGTCTCTTTGCATGTGACTGTGAACAGGCCAAAGCCAACAAGCAGAAGGACTCTCACATGATCTCCATGCCCCACACCATATTTTTTCTATATTTTATCGCACAAAACTCAAAAATATGGCATGGAACTACTTGGGATAAGAGAAAGTTGGCACAGATAACATCTATCCTAGAAGTTTGAACAATTCAAACTTCTTTGATCCATTCAAACACTTTGAATGGATAAACCCCAACTCTTTCTATCTTTATCCATAAGGGGCGCACTCCATAAGGGGATGTGTGCCCTCTCTTCCTCACGTAACATCTAGGGATGCATTCCCAAGAGAAAAAATCAAGGGGGTGCCATCTATTTCTTTCCAGCAAACTGGGTCAACATTTGACCCTTGTTCTGTTCCCATCTCATGAAATTTTGGACAAACATTTTTCAAGTCCCATCTAATGGAATTAGGTCAAGTCCTAACCAAGCTAGAACAAGCCTTGATCAGGCCAGGACTCGATCAAGTTAGATAAAAAAAAATCTATCTAGAATTTTTGGTAGAGACTTGTCCAAATTTTATTTCATGATTTCAGGACAAGCCCTAATCTAGCAAAGACTGTTAGATATATGTGCCCTAGAAGCTAGAATTGGCTAACACTTATAATACACTTCTAGGGGCAAAATTGTAATTTTGACTATAATTAATGAAATGGGTTATTTTCTATCACACCTGTGTATTTAGTGTCTGTGATACATCCTTTGGGTTAATGGTAATGATAATTCATATTTTCAAGAGTTGAAAATTTAAGACATGAATAATCATTATTAACTCATAAACAGCTCCCGACCATAGGATCATCACGAGGATGGTGATTGATCCGAAAGGTTGGTGTACGATCGCTTCTCTTTAGTAGATGAGTCTTGAGTCTACGGTGTGGAGACACCGGAGCGAGAGTACAGGTACTCGTTAGAGAACGAGGGCACTGAGCGTGACCACCTCGAGTAGTCATTAGGGAGTCTACCTTCTCGTCAATGACTGACTCGATGCTGCAGTAGTGTGTCTGGTTCTTTGACCTGAGATGCATCGGCAGTTCACCTTGAGGGTGTTATAGTTTGACTACACCATTACTCGGTCTCCTAGCCATATGGAACCCTGAGGTGTATGTTGGCTATAGCATGTTCATTGTAGGAACTGGATTGCATCAAGATGGGATCTATCTACCTCGGTGGTAGAGGAGCAGCCCTATGATGATCATGAGAATCAAGTCCAGAAGCCCATGGCCATGGCAGAGTGAAATAATAGAAAGAGTTTCTATTTAGATTTTCACATTGGACTCGAATCGAATGATTACATCATATGACAGAGACTAGGGTTTGACGAGTTCACCTTAACCCTAATCTGATCGGGGCTCAAGATAGAAGAACTTGAATCACACAGGTAGCTGCACCAAGAGGTTCGCATTCAGCTCTGATGGGTTGCCACCATATACTGCTAGGTGTCACTGGTGGATTTTGGGAGCAATTAGAATGATTTAGATGATCGATCATTCTAGCTGTTCGAATCAGAAGAGTTCTGATCCATCGAAAGGAGTTTCGATGATGTCTATGATAGAGATCATGACATATCCCATTACCATACAGAACTGAACCTAACTGGGTCACACAAACAAGGGTTTGAATCTGGTGATCATCAATTGAACTGATCTAGTTCAATTGATCTGAATGAGATTCAATTAGGTTCAAGGAAATCGTGCTAGCACTCGATTGAACCTAACGTTCTTTCTTTTACTATCATAAATAAGTTGTCCTGACTGAGCCAAAGGAGTTTGTGCTCAATCAGAGGCCTTCATATGGTCTGACTGGAGGTTGTCCAAGTCAGAATAGGTTGTCTTATTTGTAAGACATTACCTGCCATTTTTGGTCACCTGCCATTTCTTGTTCTTTGACTTTGGTCAAAAGTCTACCTTTGACTGGTCAAACGTTGACCATTGACCCTTTGACTTTTGACCACATGTCATGCACCTATTGGAGAGCTGGTGGGGGCCTGTCCCCCTGCCAGAACCTGGCAAGGAGAAGGGCGCACGCCAAGGGTGGCGTGAGCCCAAGTAGGAGGCGCCTAGGAGTCCTTGTTGGACAAGGACTCCACCTCCCTTTTGGATTCCAATCAGAGTTCTACTAAGAATCCAGTTTGACTGGTCTTAGGCGCCCTCTAAGGAGGAATCCAGGGGTCTCTATTCCAACCAATCAGATTTAGATCTGATTTCACAAAGGGTTGTGATTGGTTGAGAGGAAGAGGAGTTGGATCACAAGAGGTCTATAAATAAGACCCTGCGCCCAACCCTAATTCTAAGTGAATGTAATTCAATTGAGAAACCCCACGCCCCAAGGCTGCCTCTCCCCTCCTTCTCCATGCCATAGTCTCTTCTCCCCTTGCTCTCCACGTCCAAAAGAGTTTTGGACTTAGGTTGGTGCGATTCAGATCAAGGAAAGGCGATCAAAAGCAAGAAGGCTGCGCTGCTGCAAAAGGACGACTGCAGATCTTCAAAAGAGTTTTGAAGATCCTCCAGATCAGATCCAGATCTAATTTTTGGAGGTGTGATAGAGAAGAAGAGGATCTCCAGATCCAACCCGAGTGGATACCGGTAGAGGCCAGGCGCTTGCGTGGCTAAGATCCAGAACCTTCCGCTGCAATCAGGATCATCTACAGGGTAATAGGATTACCCAAATCAGGTAAATTAAATTTGATTTAATTTATCTTATTTTATTTTATTTATTAAAATAATAAGAATCAGATCTGAAACATATCAAGATCTGATTGAGATCAAGAGAAAATTTTTGAAATATATCTCTTGATCTAATCAGATCTGGACGAACCTGGACCGGGAAATCAGGATTTCCCTTCAACTGGTATCAGAGCCATGGTTCTAAAATTGTTTAGATCTAATTTTATTTTATTTTAATTAGAAAATAAAGTGATTTCAGATGTCACATGAGATGTGATCAGATCTGAAATCAGAAAAATTAAAATTAAATGATTTGGATCTAAGAACATGAAGATATGCATGACTAGTTCTAGAATAGAATAGTTCTATAGAATAGTTTTGCATGTCTTTGATTTAATCTGATTAAATCATATTTTAGATCTTCTTATTTACTATTTTCTGATATTATAAGTGTTATAATAACATCTGATAAACAGCAAATAAAAATTATTTAATTTTAAATATCATATGAGATATGATAGATGCATGACTAGACTAGTTGTAGAATAGTTCTACATAATTGTCTAGATTAGAATTTATTTTGATTAGATCAATTTAAATCTAATTTTTTAGATTATTATGTGATAATTTAGATCTGAAAACATGCATGATTATGATACATGAGATGTATGCAAAATATGCCTTGATTAGATCTAAATTTGTATATGAGATATATGATATAGATCTATAACTGTTTTGTAGATTTACATGTTCCTGATTAAGGCGTTCCTCTTGGCCGTCCGGTCATAAGAACGAAGAAGGGTTTAAAGGCCCTCTCTTTCCCATTCGATGGGGTGTTCTTATGACGTGTAGGGGTGCTGCGTGTTCGTCCTTAATCAGAAACCCAAAACTTACTTTCTGCAAAACCCTAGATCCTGAAACCCTAGGATTTATTGTGCATATTTTGTTTATGAACCCAACTTAATTAAGAATTAAGTTTATGGAATATTAATTAGGTCTAAAATTGAGAATTTCAGATCTAAGACATATTCATAATACTGGGTTCGGGCTTGGGTAGCTCAATTAGGTCTAAGCGGTTGATCAAACCGAATCAAGAGTTGGTTAGATGGGATCAACAATGCTTAAATTGACCAGCCTAATAGGATTAAGTCTGGGTCAAGATCGAGTCACGATCAAGCAAGACCTAATTAGGCTCAGAGGTTAGAGTCTGGATTGTAGGCTAACCCAATTGGTTCTGACTCAACAATTTGGTGTCTAAGGTAAGTTTGGCACAGACGACCGACTGGTTTTTAATTGGAAGCTACTCGACCTGAATGCGTTCTTGTGCGAGTTAACGGCATATTCCTTCCACCGGTCTCACTTACCTGGCCATATCTGTTGACACAGTTCTGATCTGAGGTGGTCAATAATCCGAGCTGACCCATGCCACTAGGTTAGTCATAATTGTTATGACTAAGCCAAGTCTAGTTTAATGAGACCTGAATCAATTCTCCCTAAGAAAAGATTAAGTCCGAGGTCTTCCACCATTGTAGACGTGCGGGCCCTTCCCGGGGTTGATTGTTCTCGGCTGGATACAGTGGCTCAGTTGCACCGGGAAGACGCAACCATGTCTATTAGGCATTGGATGCTATGGGCTGGAGGATGAGTTGGGCTCAATATTTCGGATACGGTGAGAGACCCAATTAGGAACCCAGTCTATGCAAATGGTGGGTCTGACTTAACTAAGGAGTGGATCAATATTCCGGATACGGTGAGATTCATGAATTAGAGACCAAGTTTGGGTGCACCATGATTAGAGAATCATTGAACAAGAGTTGTTCACTCATTGGCTAACCCATCACCAATAACTGTTAGGTGAGGTGATGAGTCAGTTGGTGAGACCGCACCACCCACTAGAAATCATCAATCGCGGAGATTTTTCGCATCTCTACAGAGGGAGTGTAGGGATCCGAGAAAATAGTGGGAGCTAATTTGTTTAAAAATAAAATCCCTAAAAATAAATTGGTCAAGTCAAAATTACAGTATCTAACTAGAATCTTTGACTCTCTACAGGAAAAATGTCTGCGTCCAACCCACTGGCACGTATCCTAGACACACATAGACTGACTGGACCCAATTATAAAGATTGGCTCAGGAACTACAAAATTATTTTGGGTTCAGAGAAGTTAACACATGTTTTGGACCAGGACCCTCCCACCTTACCAGCTCGTCCATCCACTGTTGAACAGAGAGCGTCTCTGGAAAAATGGATTGACGAAGACAATAAGGCCAGATACTACATGTTGGGCTCGATGTCTGATGAGCTCCAGCGCCAACATGAAGATATCGGGACTGCTCGCCAAATGTTGGCTCACCTGCAGGAGATGTTTGGTGAACAGAGTCGCGCAGCCAAATATCAAGTCACGAAATGACTTTTTAAGGCTAAGATGCGTGATGGGCAGTCAGTCCAAGATCACTGTCTGACAATGATCAAGGACATGGAAGAGCTTGAGAAGCTCGGTGTGAAGTTGGACTTGGATCTGCAGAACGATATTATTCTGCAATCCTTGACTGATGCATATGGGCAATTCATCATGAATTACCACATGCATAAACTTCAAAATTCCTTGGCCGAGTTGATGAATATGCTGGTTACCGCTGAGCTTTCTATGAAAGGTTCTAAAGGCTCAGTTCTTGCTATGGAACGGACTTCTTCCAAAAGAAAGTCTTATGGAAAGAAAAAGAAGTCTGTGAAAAAGCAAAAGGTGGAAGGATCAAAGAAGAAGAAGGCAGAACCGAAGAAAAAGGTCGATGGCAAAGGAAAGTGTTTCCATTGCAACAGCGACGGCCATTGGAAGCGGAACTGCCCTACTTACCTGGCCACCCTAAAGAACAAGAAGGAAGGTCCTTCTGGAGGTATGCTCGTTATTGAGTCTAACCTTACGGTTTCTTCTGCATCCAGTTGGGTGCTTGACTCTGGTTCTAGTGCTCATCTGTGCACTTCTATGCAGGGTCTTGAGGATAGCAGGAGGCTGAGGGATGGAGACATGATCCTACGCATCGGTAATGGAGCAAGAGTTGCTGCAGTAGCCGTGGGAACATACCCTCTTGCGATTACCATCTGGTTTAGACTTAGTTTTAAAAGACTGTTATTATGTGCCTGCAGCTAGCAGGAATTTGATTTCTGTTTCATGCTTAGCACAAGAAGGTTATGTGATCACCTTCTTTAAGGACCATTGTAACATTCTTTATGAAAGAAATAAAATTGCAAATGGTTTCCTTGTTAATGGTCTTTATCAGTTGCATATTGATGTACCTGTTTTAACTATCGAGCAAAACGTGAATGCCAAACGACCTAGGGATAGTCCAAACGACAGATATCTATGGCACCTGAGATTAGGTCATATAGCAGAAGATAGGATTAACAAATTGGAGAAAAATGGGCTATTGAGTCCATTGACTTTTGAGTCATATCCAACTTGTGAATCTTGTCTTCAAGGCAAAATGACTAAACTCCCTTTTGTTGGACATGGGGAGAGGGCCACAGATCTCCTTGCCCTAGTACATACTGATGTGTGCGGCCCATTTCGATGTGCCGGCTAGAGGCAATTTTGTCTACTTCATTACCTTTACCGATGATCTGTCTAGGTATGGGTATGTGTATCTTATGAGACACAAGTCTGAAGCCTTTTGAAAAGTTCAAAGAATTCAGACATGAAGTAGAAAAACAAACTGGAAAAACCCATTAAGGTTCTTCGATCAGATCGAGGAGGTGAATACCTTAGCCGGGAATTCCTAGACTATCTTAAGGAAAATGGCATAGTCTCTCAATGGACTCCACCAGGAACACCTCAACTCAACGGGGTTTCAGAACGGAGAAATCGGACTCTATTGGATATGGTTCGATCCATGATGAGCTTCACAGACCTCCCTGATTTTCTTTGGGGACATTCATTATTAACTTCAATCTATTTACTGAATAGGGTTCCCTCTAAAACCGTTCCTACCACACCGTATGAGATATGGCACGGTAAGAAACCAAGTCTGAGTCATCTCAGAATTTGGGGTTGTCCGGCTTCATGTCAAAAGACAACAAGCGGACAAGTTAGAGTTTAGGTCCTTTAGAGCTCGATTCATAGGATATCCTAAAGAGTCATTAGGATACTATTTCTACATTCCAGAAGACCACAATGTGATTGTGAGTCGACATGCCATATTTCTTGAAAAATAGTTTATTCAAGATAGTGGCATTGGAAAGCAGATTAAGCTTGATGAGAAAGTCTCACAAGCAGAAACGAGCTAAGGACCAAGTGGAACCAAATCAGGTTGAGCCAATAAGAACACTACCTCCTCCACCTCGTAGATCGGAAAGAGTTTTCCCGTCCCCCTGAAAGATACTTAGGTATTATTTCAGAGGATGTAGAGGAAATGTTCCTCATAGGTAATGGTGCTCATGGTGATGATCCCAAAACCTACAACGAGGCGATATCAGATATCGACTCCGAGAAATGGCTTGAGGCAATGAAGTCAGAGATTCGACTCGATGCACTCAAACCAAGTCTGGACCTTGGTAGATCCACCAGAAGGTATAGTACCTATTGGGTGTAAATGGATCTTCAAGAGAAAGATTGGTGCAGATGGGAATGTGGAGACATTCAAGGCTAGACTGGTGGCAAAAGGTTATAGTCAACGCGAAGGCATTGACTATCAGGATACCTTTTCCCCGGTAGCTATGCTAAAATCCATCCGCACATTGCTTGCTGTTGCAGCCTATTTCGATTATGAAATATGGCAAATGGACGTGAAAACGGCATTCCTAAATGGATATCTTGAGGAAGATATCTATATGGAACAGCCGCTAGGTTTCACATCCAGTGATACTGATCACAAGGTTTGCAAGCTGCAAAGGTCCATATATGGACTTAAGCAAGCATCTCGGAGCTGGAACACTCGTTTCAATGATGTGATCAAAAAGTTTGGTTTCATCAAAAATGAAGAGGAACCATGTGTTTTCAAAAGGGTCAGTGGGAGCGCTGTTGTCTTCCTCGTATTGTACGTGGATGACATCCTCCTTATTGGGAATGATATTCCCATGTTGACATCAGTCAAGATGTGGTTGTCCAAGGAATTCTCCATGAAAGACCTAGGTGAAGCATCCTTTATTCTAGGAATTAAGGTCTATAGGGATAGACCGAATAGGATGCTAGGACTTTCACAGAAGATGTACATAGAGGAAGTACTAAAGAGGTTTAGTATGGAAAACTCTAAGAGGGGATTAATACCCTTCAGACATGGTATTCATCTTTCCAAGAAGATGTGCCCCAGCACACCTGAGGAAATAGAACGCATGAGCAAGATCCCTTATGCTTCTGCAATAGGGAGCCTCATGTATGCCATGCTATGTACACGACCTGATATAGCCCATGCTGTGAGTGTCACAAGCAGATATCAGTCAAATCCAGGTGAAGAACACTGGACTTCTGTGAAATGTATCCTTAAGTACTTGAGAAGAACTAAGGATATGATGTTGGTCTTTGGTAATGGAGAACTCCAAGTTCAGGGATACACAGACTCGGACTTCATGTCTGATATAGATGATCGAAAGTCGACATCTGGAAGTCTGTTTGTGTGCAATGGTGGAGCTGTCAGCTGGAAGAGTTCCAAGCAAACTGTGATAGCAGATTCCACCATGGAAGCAGAATATATAGCTGCATCAGAGGCTGCAAAGGAAGCATTCTGGTACAAGAAGTTTGCTGCAGAAATTGGAGTAATGCCATCAGATGCCATTCCTCTTTACTGCGACAACAATGGCGCCATAGCCCTTGCTAAGGAGCCGAGGTCTCACCAGAAGTCCAAGCACATTGAGCGGCGATATCATCTCATCCGCGATTACCTTGAGAAAGGTTACGTTGAGGTCAAGAGAGTCAACTCCGCAGATAATGTGGCAGACCCACTTACAAAGCCGTTGGGCCAGCAGAAGATCGAAGCCCACCTTGAGAAGATGGGACTTAGACTTGTAGCCAATTGGCTTTAGGACAAGTGGGAGATTGTTAGATATATGTGCCCTAGAAGCCAGAATTGGCTGACACTTGTAATACACTTCTAGGGGCAAAATTATAATTTTGACTATAATTAATAAAATGGGTTATTTTCTATCACACATGTGTATTTAGTGTCTGTGATACATCCTTTGAGTTAATGGTAATGATAATTCATATTTTCAAGAGTTGAAAATTTAAGACATGAATAATCATTATTAACTCATAAACAGCTCCCGACCATAGGATCATCACGAGGATGGTGATTGATCCGGAAGGTTGGTGTACGATCGCTTCTCTTTAGTAGATGAGTCTTGAGTCTACGGTGTGGAGACACCGGAGCGAGAGTACAGGTACTCGTTAGAGAACGAGGGCACTGAGCGTGACCACCTCGAGTAGTCATTAGGAAGTCTACCTTCTCGTCAATGACTGACTCGATGCTGCAGTAGTGTGTCTGGTTCTTTGACCTGAGATGCATCGGCAGTTCACCTTGAGGGTGTTATAGTTTGACTACACCATTACTCGGTCTCCTAGCCATATGGAACCCTGAGGTGTATGTTGGCTATAGCATGTTCATTGTAGGAACTGGATTGCATCAAGATGGGATCTATCTACCTCGGTGGTAGAGGAGTAGCCCTATGATGATCATGAGAATCAAGTCCAGAAAGCCCATGGCCATGGTAGAGTGAAATAATAGAAAGAGTTTCTATTTAGATTTTCACATTGGACTCGAATCGAATGATTACATCATATGACAGAGACTAGGGTTTGACGAGTTCACCTTAACCCTAATCTGATCGGGGCTCAAGATAGAAGAACTTGAATCACACAGGTAGCTGCACCAAGAGGTTCGCATTCAGCTCTGATGGGTTGCCACCATATACTGCTAGGTGTCACTGGTGGATTTTGGGAGCAATTAGAATGATTTAGATGATCGATCATTCTAGCTGTTCGAATCAGAAGAGTTCTGATCCATCGAAAGGAGTTTCGATGATGTCTATGATAGAGATCATGACATATCCCATTACCATACAGAACTGAACCTAACTGGGTCACACAAACAAGGGTTTGAATCTGGTGATCATCAATTGAACTGATCTAGTTCAATTGATCTGAATGAGATTCAATTAGGTTCAAGGAAATCGTGCTAGCACTCGATTGAACCTAACGTTCTTCTTTTACTATCATAAATAAGTTGTCCTGACTGAGCCAAAGGAGTTTGTGCTCAATCAGAGGCCTTCATATGGTCTGACTGGAGGTTGTCCAAGTCAGAATAGGTTGTCTTATTTGTAAGACATTACCTGCCATTTTTGGTCACCTGCCATTTCTTGTTCTTTGACTTTGGTCAAAAGTCTACCTTTGACTGGTCAAACGTTGACCATTGACCCTTTGACTTTTGACCACATGTCATGCACCTATTGGAGAGCTGGTGGGGGCCTGTCCCCCTGCCAGAACCTGGCAAGGAGAAGGGCGCACGCCAAGGGTGGCGTGAGCCCAAGTAGGAGGCGCCTAGGAGTCCTTGTTGGACAAGGACTCCACCTCCCTTTTGGATTCCAATCAGAGTTCTACTAAGAATCCAGTTTGACTGGTCTTAGGCGCCCTCTAAGGAGGAATCCAGGGGTCTCTATTCCAACCAATCAGATTTAGATCTGATTTCACAAAGGGTTGTGATTGGTTGAGAGGAAGAGGAGTTGGATCACAAGAGGTCTATAAATAAGACCCTGCGCCCAACCCTAATTCTAAGTGAATGCAATTCAATTGAGAAACCCCACGCCCCAAGGCTGCCTCTCCCCTCCTTCTCCATGCCATAGTCTCTTCTCCCCTTGCTCTCCACGTCCAAAAGAGTGTTTTGGACTTAGGTTGGTGCGATTCAGATCAAGGAAAGGCGATCAAAAGCAAGAAGGCTGCGCTGCTGCAAAAGGACGACTGCAGATCTTCAAAAGAGTTTTGAAGATCCTCCAGATCAGATCCAGATCTGATTTTTGGAGGTGTGATAGAGAAGAAGAGGATCTCCAGATCCAACCCGAGTGGATACCGGTAGAGGCCAGGCGCTTGCGTGGCTAAGATCCAGAACCTTCCGCTGCAATCAGGATCATCTACAGGTAATAGGATTACCCAAATCAGGTAAATTAAATTTGATTTAATTTATCTTATTTTATTTTATTTATTAAAATAATAAGAATCAGATCTGAAACATATCAAGATCAGATTGAGATCAAGAGAAAATTTTTTGAAATATATCTCTTGATCTAATCAGATCTGGACGAACCTGGACCGGGAAATCAGGATTTTCCCTTCAAAGACAACATATCAAGATCTGAATTGATAGATCAAGAGAGCAAATTCGATGGATTAGGACAAGCCTAGATCAGGTTAGGACAAGACTTTTCTAATTTAGAAAAGTTTCAGTCAAACTAGGACAAATCCATACAAGGCTCTTGGATGAGCCAAATTCAATTTGGCTTAGTTGAGACGATCCAGAAAGATTACAGAAGAAGAGTATTAGGCTCAATCGTGTGTTAGCATGATTTTCTTGAATTTAATTGGATCTAATCCAAATCAATCAAATTGGGTTAGCTCAATTGATGACATCCAGATCCAAACTCTTGTTTATGTGATCCAGTTAGATTCAATTCTGCATGGTAATGAGACATGTCATGATCTCTATCATCGACATTATCAAAATATCTTTTGATGGACCAGAACTCTTTCGATTCATCCAATTAGAATCATCGATCATTAAGATAATTCTAATTGATCCCAAAATTCATTAGTGATACCTAACAGTATATGGTGACAATCCATTAAAATTAAATAGCAAACTTCTAGGTGCAGCTATCTGTGTGATTGGATTCTTCTATCATGAGCCCCGATGGGATTAGGGTTAAGATAAACTCATCAAACCCGACACTCGTCATATGAATGAATCATTTGATTCGAATCCGATATAAAATTCTAATAGAAACTTCTTTCTATTATTTCACACTACCATGGCCATGGGTTTTAGGACTCGATATTATGATCATCATAGGACTACTCTTCCTCTATCGAGATTGATAGATCCCATCTTGGTGCGATCCAATTCCTATAATGAATATGCTATAGCCAACATACACCTCAAGATTCTGAATGACGAGGAGATCGAGTTATAGTATAGTCAAACTATAACACCCTCAAGGTGAACTATCGATGCACCTCAGATCAAAAAACTAGACACATGCTGCAGCATCGAGCTAGTCATCGACGAAAAGGTAGGCTCCCTTATGACTGCTCGAGGTGGTCACACTCAGTGCCCTCATTCTCTAACGAGTACCTATACTCTCACTTTGGTGTCTCCACACTATAGATTTAAAACTTATTTATCCTAAGAAAGTGATCATACATCGATCTTCCAGATCAATCACCATCCTCATGATGATCCTACAATCGGGATCAATTTATGAGTTAATTATGATAACTTATGCCTTAAATTTTCAACTCTTGAGAATATGTGGTATCATGTTTATTAACTCAATGGATGTATCACAGACACTTTAATACACCATATGATAGAATAAATAATTCTTTAATTAATTTTAAGTCAAAATTATAAAAATATTTCTAGAAAATATTTAATAAGTGTCAGTCAATCTGGCTTCTATGATACACATCTAACAAACTCCCACTTAACCTGAAGCCAATTGGCTACAAATTTAAGTTTCATCTTCTCAATGTGGGCTTGGTTCTTCTGCGGGACTAAAGGCTTCGTCATTGGATCAATCGCATAGTCTGCGGAGTTGACTCTCTTAATCTTGATGTGTTCCTTCTTGAGGTAATCATGGATGAGGTGGAACCGTCTTTTTGGAACTCTTCCAACTTATAGTACCATCAGAGCACAGGAATAAACTTTCAGATGTCGACTTTCGATCATCTATGTCAGACATAAAATTTGAGTTTGCATACCCCTAGACCTAGAGTTCACCATGCTGAACCCTTCAGCACCTCCTCTATGTGAAAGACCCAGCATCCTCTTCAGTCTATCTTTATAGACCTTAAAAACAAAAATGAAGGATGCCTTACGTAGGTTTGTCATAGAAAATTTCTTGGACAACCATATTTTGACCTATATTAGCATAGGAATATCATTTTCAATCAGGAGGATGTCATCCATGTATAATATAAGGAAGACAACCGTGCTTCCACTGATCTTCTTGAACATACTTAATTTCTCTTCATTCTTGATGAAATCAAATGATTTGATTACATCAAGTATTCCAACTTCGAGATGCTTGCTTAAGTTTATAGATGAACCTTTGCAGCTTGCAGACCTTTATGATCACCATCACTAGATGTGAAAATAAACGACTGTTCCATATAAATATCTTTCTCAAGATATCCAATTATGAACTCCGTTATCACATCCATCTACCAAATTTCATAATTGAAATATGCTATAATGGCAAGCAATGTACGGATGGATGGCCACTAACGAGAAGGTAACCTAATATTCTTTCGCCACTAGCCTAGCCTTGTATGTCTCTACATTCTCATCTGCACATTTCTTTTTCTTGAAGATTCATTTATACCCAATAGGTACCATACCTTTAGGTAGATCTACCAAGATCCCGATTTAGTTCGAGTGCATCAAGTCATCTTTGACTTCATTGCCTCTTACCAATTCTCGGAGTTAATATCTGATATTGTCTCATCAAAGGTTTTGGGATCATCACCATGAATCCATTTCCATGAGGAATATTTTCTCTACATCCTCTAAAATAGTACCTAAGTACCTTTAAGAGGATGAAAAAATCTATTTGACCTACGAGGTGAATGAGGTAGTGAATTATGGATCGGCTCAGACTAATTGGGTTCCTAAGATTCCTTGGCTTGTTGCTCTTTAGAGACTTTCTCCTTGAGCCTAATCTATCTTCCAATGCCACCATCTTGAACAAACTATTTTCAAAAATGGTGTCTTAAACCACAATCATATTATGGTCTTCCGAAAGATGAAAGTAACATCCTAATAACTCTTTAGGATATCCAATAAACCGAGTTCTAAGAGACCTAGACTCTAACTTGTCCTCTATCGGACAACCCCAATTCTGAGATGACTCGGACTTGACTTCTTACCATGCCATATCTCATATGCAGTGGTAAAAACAGTTTTAGATGGAACCCTATTAAACTATATCCCTAAAAAAACTTAGGAAGATCCATGAGGTTCATCATGGATCGAACCATATTTAATAGTATCTATTTTCTCTATTCTAAAATTTTGTTAAGTTGAGACATTTCAGGTGAAGTCCAGTATGAGACTATACCATTGTTCTTGAGATATTCTAGAAATTTTTGATAAGGTATTCACCTCCTTGATCTGATTGAAGAACCTTAATGGGCTTTCTGATTTGCTTTTCTACTTCATGTCTGAATTTCTTAAACTTTTCAATGGCTTCAGACTTGTGTTGTATCAAGTACACATATCCATATCGAGATAGATTATCAATAAAGATAATAAAGTAAACATAATTGCCTCTGGTCGGCACATCGAATGGGCCGCACATATCTATATGTACCAGGATAAGGAGGTCTATGGCCCTTTCTCATGTCCCACAAAAGAAAGCTTGATCATTTTGTCTTTGAAGGCATGATTCACAAATCGATATGACTTGGAAGTCAATGAACCCATTAGTCTGAATTTCTTCAATTTGTTAATCCTATCTTCAGCTATATGACCTAGCCTAAGGTGCCATAGGTACCTTTCATTAACACTATCTCTAAATCATTTTGATCCTATGGCATTTACATTTTGCTCGACAGACTCAATGATGAGCATTTCTTCAGAAGGTCATTCTTCCTGCTTGTTTTTCAGACTGGCTAGGTACGTAGGGCAGCCCCACTTCTAATGGCCATCGAAGTTGCAGTAGAAATATTTTTCCTTCTTCATGGCCTTCTTCTTTGGCTCGCCCTTCTTTTCTTCTTCTATTTTCTGCTTCTTCGCAGACTTGTTCTTCTTTCCAAAAGACTTTCTCTTGAAAGAAATCTACTCTAAAGCCAGAACTGAGTCCTTTGAACTCTTCAAATTTTGCTCAATAGCAACCAGCATGTTTATTAACTCGACCAAGGTGCACTGGAGCTTATTCATATGGAAGTTCATAATGAATTGCCCATACGAATCAAACAAGGACTGAAGGATCACATCAATCTATAGTTCCTTATCCATCAAGACTCTACGCTTCTCAAGCTTTTCTAGGTTCTTGATCATTGCCAGGCAATGATTTTTAACTGACTACCCATCATGCATCTGCATCTTAAATAGTCTTCTCGAGACTTGATAACGCGCTGCACGACTCTATTCACCGAACAACTCTTGTAGATGCACCAATGTTTGGCGAGCAGTTCTGATGTCTTCATGTTGGTGCTGTAATTCATCTGACATTGAGCTCAACATATGGCACCTTACTTTGTTATGATCATCAGACCACTTCTTATGAGACATTCTCTGATCAGCAGTCGAATGGGATGGTAAAGAGGAGGTCCTAGTCCAATACATAGGTCAACTTTTTCAAACCTAAAATATTTTTGAAGTTCTTTAGTCTATCCTTGTAAATTGGTCTGGTCAACTTGTGGGTATCTAGGATTTGGGGTAGGGATTTTGATGCAAATATTTTTCTGTAGAAAGTCAAAATTTCTAGTTAGACTTATAATTTGACTCAACTAATTTATTTAGAGATTTTATTTTTAAATAAATTAGGTTCCCACTATTTTCTCGGATCCCTACACTCTCTTGATAGAGATGCAAAAATCTCCACGATCATTGATTTCTAGTGGATGGTGCGGTCCCATCGACTGGCTCACCACCTTACCTAATAGTTATTGATGATGGATCAATTGATGAGTGGACAACTCTTGTCCAATATTTTTCTAAATATGGTACACCCAAACCTGGTCTCTAATTCATGAAGCTCACTATGCCTGGAATATTACTCCACTCCTTAGTTAAGTCAAATCCACCATTTGCATAAATTAGATTTCTGATTGGATCCCTCACCATATCCAAAATATTGAGCCCAACCCATCCTCAAACCCATAGAATCCAATGCCTAATAGACATGGTTGCATCTTTTCGGTGCAACCAAACCATTGCATCCAGCCAAGAACAATCAACCTCAGAAAGAGCCCGCACATCTACAATGGTGGAAGATCTAAGACTTAATATTTTCTTAGAAAAATTTGATTTGATCACTTAGACTCAACTAGTCATAACATTATGACTAATCTAGTAGCATGGGTTAGCTTGAATCATTAGTCACCTCAAATCAGAACTGGATTGACTCAATCAGCTAGATAAGTGAGATCAGTAGGAGGAATATGCCATTAACTCGCCATGAATGCATTCAGGTCGAGTAGCTTCCAATTAAAAACTACTGATTGTATTTGCCATACTTACCTTAGACACCAACTTGTCTGACCAAAACTAATTGGGTTAGCTTACAATCTAGGCTTGAACCGCGGAGCCAAATTAGGTTTTAACTTGATCGACTACATATGACTATGAGTCGCTTTTGATCTAGACTTAATCCTATTAGACTAGTCAAATCTAAGCGCTCTTGATCCCACCTAACCAATTTTTGATTCAGTTTGATTAACCGCTAGATCTAATTGAGCTACCCACATCCGAACCCATGATTTATGAAGGTGTCTTAGATCTGAAAATTTATAATTTTAGATCTAATTATTTTTATAAATTTAATTCTTAATTAAGTCCAAAAGTTCAATAATAAAACATGTATCAAAAAATTCTAGGATTTCAGGATCTAGAATTTTATAGAAAAGTAAGTTTTCAATTTCTGATTAAGGATAAATGTGCAGCACTCCAATACGCCATAAGAGCATCCCATCGAATGAGAAGAGAGGGCCTTTAAACCCTTCTTACTCTTATGACTGGACAGCTAAGGAGAATACCTTAATCAAAAATATAAATTATACTACAAAACTATTAGATCTAAAGCATATAACTATTATATGATTTAAGATCTAATCTATATATATTTTGCATACATCTCATGTATCAAATTTAACATTTAAATTTATATTTCAGATTTGATTACATCTGATGTAATATCTAAAAATAAAATTTTAAATGATCTCATCAAAAAAAAAATTTAATCTAAACTACTCATGGCATAGATCTATGGAACTAGTCTAGACATGCATTGCATATGTCATACATATGAAATTTTTAAATGCATCTCATGCTTTCAGATCTAATTATATCACAGATAATATCTAAAATTTAACTAATCTAATTACATAATCTTTAAAAAATTAAATAAATATTTTATTAAATTTTTGATCTGGACTATGAGATTAAACTAGAGATCTAGTATAGACTTATGTTGCCTATATATATACATCAAAATTTTAAATTAGATCTTATATTTCAGATCTAATTATATCTAATATAACATCTAAAACTTAAATGATCAAATCATAAAAAATTAAATCAGATCTAATCTAAAATATATATAAAAACTATCATGACATAGAACAACAGATCTAGACTAGAACATGCATTATTTATGTCAAACTTATATATATAAAATATATAATTTTTTATTTCAGATCTGATTACATTCTATGTAATATCTAAAAATCAAATAATTAGATCATTAAAAAAAAAATTTAGATCAATCTAAAGATAGATCTGGAAGCAGCAACCTGGCTCTGATACCAGTTGAAGAAAAAACCAAATTTTTACTACCATGAGATGCATTTGATCGGATCAAATTTACAGCAAAATAATTTTAAAATTTTTTTATGATCTAATCAAATTTGAGAGTTCTCAAATCTTATTAGATTGATCTAAAATTTATAAACAAAGTAAAAATAAAATAGTGATAACAATTATCACATGATCGAGTAGACCATTTATCCATTGTGATGATCTGACGATTGATCTGAGATTCTGATTGAGTCGCGCACACATCCAACCCCTACCAATATCCACTCAGGATAGATCTGGAAGTCTCCTTCTTCTAGATGTAATCTCCAAAGATCAGATCTAGAATCAATCGCGAATGCCTTTGAATCGATCTTTGACGGCAGCACCTTCATTTCTCAATGCGGGAACTAGTCGCACAGTCTTTGCAAGATCAGGAACCAACTTTTGATCTTTGATTTTTGCCCAACACCTTGGGCATGGAGAAGAGGAAGAGATCTAAAAGAAGGGAATAGAGATGGAGATTTTGGTAGGGCTTCGTCATAGAGAATTTTCTATGCACAATAGCTTGCGCAGGGCCACTTTTATAGACCCAAGAGTTCCTTTGCATGTGACTTTGAACAAATCAAAGCCAACAAGCAGAAGGAATTTCCAATGATCTCCATGCCCCACCCCACATTTTTTCTATATTTTGTCACATAAAACTCAGAAATATGGCATGAAACAACTTGGGATAAGAGAAAGTTGACGCAGATAACATCTATCCTAGAAGTTTGAATAATTCAAACTTCTTTGACCCATTCAAATACTTTGAATGGATAAACCCCAACTCTTTCTATCTTTATCCACTAGGGACGCACTCCATAAGGGGATGTGTGCCCTCTCTTCCTCACGTAATATCTAGGGATGCACGCCCAAGAGAAAAAATCAAGGGGGCGCCACCTATTTCTTTCCTACAAACTGGGTCAACATTTGACCCTTATCCTATTCCCATCTCATGGGATTTTGGACAAATATTTTTCAAGTTCCATCCAATGAAATTAGGTTAAATCCTAACCAAGTTAGAACAAGCCTTGATCAGACTAGGACTCGATCCAGTCAGAAGAAAAATCCATCTAGAATTTTTGGAAGAGGCCTCTCCAAATTTTATCTCATGATTTTAGGATAAGCCCTAATCTGGCAAAGACAATCGTTGTCTTATTCCCATTTTATGGGATTGAGAACAAGTCTTGATCAGGCCAGGATAAGGTCTAGTCAGATTAAGACAAATCTCTATAGAATTCTCGGATAAGTCTTGTCCAAATAGTTTCACAAATTAGTAGGTCTTGTCCTATTTTCATCGAATGGATTAGGATAAGCCTAGATCAGGTTAGGACAAGACTTTTTTGATTTGGACAAGTTTCAGTCAAACTAGGACAAACCCATACAAGGCTTCTTGGTGAGCCAAATCTAATTTGGCTCAGTCGAAACAATCCAAAAAGACTATAGAAGAAGAATATTAGGCTCAATCATGTGCTAGCATGATTTTCTTGAACCTAATTAGATCTAATCCAAATCAATCAAACGGGGTTAACTCAATTGATGACATCCAGATCTAAACTCTTATTTATGTGATCTAGTTAGGTTCAGTTCTATATGATAATAGGATATGTCATGATCTCTATTATCGATATCATCAAAATATCTTTCAATGGACCAGAACTCTTCCGATTTATCCAATTAGAATCGTTAATCATCAAGATAATTCTAATTGATCCCAAAATCCACTTGTGACACTTAGCAATATATGGTGGCAACCCATCAAAACTGAATAGCAAATCTCTCGGTGCAACTAACTGTGTGATTGGGTTCTTCTATCATGAGCCCCGATGGAATTAGGGTTAAGGTAAACTTGTCAAACCCAATATCCGTCATATGAATGAATCATTCGATTTGAGTTCGACATAAAATTCTAATAGAAATTCTTTCTATTATTTTACACTACCATAGCCATGGATTTTAGAACTCGATCTTATGATCATCATAGGACTACTCTTCCTCTACCGAGGTTGATAGATCCCATCTTGGTGCGATCCAATTCCTACAATGAACATGCAATAGCCAACATACACCTCAGGGTTCCGAATGGCTAGAAGATCGAGTTATGGTGTAGTCAAACTATAACACCCATAAGGTGAACTGTCGATGCACCTTAGGTCAAAGAACTAGACACATGCTGCAGCATCGAGCTAGTCATCAATGAAAAGGTAGGCTCTTTTATGACTGCTCGAGGTGGTCATGCTCAGTGCCCTCATTCTCTAATGAGTACCTATACTCTTGCTCTGGTGTCTCCACACCATAGACTCAAGACTCATCTATCCTAAGAAAGCGATCGTACATCGATCTTCTGGATCAATCACCATCCTCGTCATGATCCTACGATTGAAAGTAATTTATTAGTTAATTATGATAACTCATGCCTTAAATTTTCAACTCTTGAGAATATGTGTTATCATGCTTATTAACTTAATGGATATATCACAGACACTTTAATACACCATGTGATAGAATAAATAATCCTTTAATTAATTTTAAGTCAAAATTATGAAAATATCCCTAGAAAGTATTTAACAAGTATTAGCCAATCTGACTTCTAGGGCACACATCTAACATAATACTCACCAGAGGGAAGGTGGCGAAGAATAAAGAGGAAAAAGGCAGCTACGACACCCATGGTGGAGGATAGAAAAAGAGAAGAGAATAAAATAAACTATTCTTGGTAGCTAGGTTTATAAGAAAGAAAAAAATTAAGACCTACCTGTAGCTAACAAGCTAGACCCTATAGATGCATTCAGAATATATATTCGACTTTAATAACCTTCCCACCATTGTTTTCCCCCACCCCACTGCACTTTCGTTCCCCACCCACCCTACCCCACATTTTTATCCCCCACTATTGCCCTTCAGTCTCCCTGCCACCCTCCTCTCCCCTGCCCTCTGATCCCTCTGCCGCCCCCTTCTCTCCCCCACCTTTAGTCTCTATTTTTCCCCACCGTGCTGCCAGATCTGGCATGTTCAAGCACCCAGCCACCTCTCCAAGCTCCTGACCATCTTCTCCCGACTGCACCCGACCCTCCCCGAGCCCTTAGCTGCCTCTCGCCTCCTTGAGCTCATGACCATGAGCTTTCGGCCTCCTCCCACCTTCCCGAGTCCCCGACCGTCTCCCTATAGCTACCCCCAGCCCGCCTCCCCCCAACTACAGCTGGCCCTCCTCCACTAGCCCCCGGCCACCTTTGCCTTCTCGAGCCTCCAACCGTGAGCTCACGGCCTCCTCCTACCTTCCTAAGTCTCGCCCCCCTGCCTCAGGCTTGCCTCCCCTCAGCTGCCTCCTCGAGCCCCCGACCACACCCGACCTGCCTATCCCAGGCCCACCTTCCCTTGGCCGCCTCCCTGAGCTCTAGGTTGTAAGTCCCCTAATCGCCCCCCACATCCCCCCGACACGACTCCATAGCCCTGACTTGCGCCGCCTTCCCGTGGCCCCATCCCCATGCCCTTTTCCATAGCTGTATCCCCAAGCCACCATCCCGATCCCATTGCGCCCAGCCTGCGGCCTCGACCTACAGCCCCTGCCCCAACCGCCCAACCTTGTGGCTCCATCAACGCACATATTAGCTCCACGACGGCATCCTTAAGCCTCAATCCTTGCTCACCAACCTATGCCTCCTCGCGCCTCAATCCCTGCACCCCAGCCTGTACCTTAAACCTACATGGTAGCCCACCTTCTATTATGAGTATTAGCAATGACTAATACCATCACTAAAAATTAATTTTTTTATTTAAATGATGTTAATTAACTATAATTAGATATTAAAAAATTAATTAATTAAATATTAATTTAATTAATTAGTTAGATGTTTAATTAATTAATTAAAAAAATAGGATTTGGATCTCGATGTGCAGAGTGCTCAAACTGAGGAAAGGTCTAGGTAGTATTGCAAACACGGGGCCAAGGCGTACCCAGCCTGCTCGAGCCTCAGATTCCAGCTGGCATCTAAGATATCCGACCCTCGCGTGCCCTGCGCGCTCAGGCCAAGGGAACATGTTAGTTAACATTACAAACATGAAGCCAGGGCATGCCTTGCATGCTCGGACCTCGGGTCCTAGCTAGCATCAAAGGCATCCAGCTCTCGTGCATCCTACACGCTCAGGCCAATGGTATTGATTTTTAAAAAAAATTGTATTACATGGAACATAGACCTATCTTTTGATTAATGTACGTATTCTAATTTAATTAAATTAATTTTAAATTAATAATATTTAATTAATTTAAATTAATAATATTTAATTTAAATAGTTTTAAATTTTTAGATTAGACTTTAGGATGGGATTTGAGTGGATGCTATTCCGATGTGCTCGCATGGCCTAATTATCTGGTATGCTCTAAGTCTGCATGTGCAGGATGCGCATCCTAATCATCTTCATTTGCAATGATGTTTTATACTTCTATGATTATGTTTTTAGGAATACTGCACTCTTAGTTCAAAGATGGGCTCGTTGTCTTTATAAAAAAATATAGCAATAGAGAAATGCTTGATAGGGATATAATAGTTGTTTATTTATATAGAAGTAGATTTATGCCAAACTACAAGTATTAGTACTTGCATGAAAAGATATGGAAGAGAATTACAAGGGCTTCGAAGGCTCTACTTGTCCAAAACCTTATTGATATGCAAGAGCTTAATAGTGACAAGCTTGAGTAGATAATTAACATATTTGGTATGTTTGATTTGGTTATTGGTGGATGTCCATATAATAATCTTTTAAGTAGCAACCACCATAACCATGATGGACTATACGGTTGCTATGGTTATAGCCATGCTTATCCATTATAAGATTGCTACCCTCTAAAGGGTAAACAAAGCTATAACCATAGCAACCCTATAGTCCATCATAGCTATAATAATTGCTACCTGAAAGATTACTACATGGACTTCTATCCATAACCAGATCAAATCCATCAAATGTGTTAATTATCTGCTCAACCCTATCACTATTAAGCTCTTGCACATCAGTAAATATGTTGGATAAGTAGTACCTCCAAAATCCTTGCAATTATTGCCCACTTCTCTCCATGTAGGTGCCAATGCTTGTAGTTTGACATAAATTCACTCCTATATAAATGGATAATTATTATATCCTTATAAAATATTTCTTTATTGATACATCTCTTACAAGAACAATGAGTCCATCCTTGAACTAAGAGTGCAGCATTTTTAAAAGCATAATCATAGAAGTAAAAGACAACATTGCAAATGAGAATGATCAGGACATGTATCCCATGCATGCGGACTTAGAGTGTGCTAGACAACTAGACTGCACGAGCATATGAATTAAGTATCATTTTTAAGTTATTATTTTATTTTTTAAAAAAACTTCTACTCTTAGTTTGCAGTTGGAGGAGGCGGCTGAAGGCTCGAAGAGGCTATGATGACTGCCTATGCAAGATGCACCTAAATGGAGGTGATGCATTTCTATTCTTGTTGTCGTATGGTCAAGTTTGAATAACTATTATATCGTAGACAACTGCTTACAGCCACCTCATGGTTAAAGATGCAGAGAAACTTGCAATGCCTTATTTTTCAATGGCAGATCTAAGTCTTCTTCATATTTTCATGTACTGAAATTATCATGTACTGCTGGATGAGAATCAGACAATGTCTAAATCAGAGAATCAGTAGACCAACAAATTATCATATACTGTTGGATGAGAATCATTTTTCTACTAATAGAATGTAGATGCTAACTAACAATCTTTGTTACACATGACTTAAATTTTGATCGTCTTGTTATGTTTTAATAGATATTTTATTTGAATCAATTTTAACTACAAGAATCTAGACTATTAGTGATGGCTAAGCATCATTGCCAATAGTCAATCTGCCATCACTAATAATCCTGCTATCGCTAATACCTTCATAAAATTCAATATAAAAAATTCTTATTGCTAATTATCATTATTAGCGATGGTAAAACTAGCCGTCGCTAATAAGGCTATTAGCGACGGCTTTTAAGATAAAAAAAATTATCTTTAATAATTTTTTTATATTTAAATTAATTTTTTTTTAAATTAGTGATTGCAATATTATGGCTAACACTGTTGCTAGTAATTAATAGTGATAGAAATTATTGTTGCTAATACCATCTCTAATAATTTTAAATTTTAAAATTAAATATTTTAAAAATATTAGCAATTGCATTTTTATGGCTAATACCATCGCTAATAATTATTAGCAACCAAAAATTCCATCACTAATGGCATCTCTTTTTTATAATTTTTAAATAAAATTTAAAAATTTATTTTAAAAAATATTAGTGACGGCATCTTCATCTCTAAAGCTATCACTAATACTAACACTAATAGTTAATTTTTACCTTTTTATAAATTTAATGCTAATATTTTTTAAATCCATTTTAATTAATCATAATGAATTATGATTCATAATACCTATTATAATTAAAATCTAAAGATAATCTGATAATCAAAAATTTAAAACTAATTATATTTTAATAAAAATATAAATTATATTTTTTTTATAAGCTGCATCAAAAAAATATAATACATAAAAAAAAAATCAGGTTCGATCCTCATCATTGCCCACCTCCTCCTCCTGCTCCTCTCCAGCAGCTGGTGGATGAAAGCCGGATGTCCTAGTATCCTGTAATAAAAAAAATAAAATAATATTAATAAATTTTGATATGAAAGCATATCTTTTGATACGGAGATATATCTTTTAATACACTACTCTGATTTTTGAACAGATTATTTCTACAGGTTTGATTTGATGATATGGAGCTATAGACATCTCCGACCCATCGATTGAATTGTTAAATTGAATTTTTAGCCCCTAGATCCTCTTTTCGGACTCAAACCTAAATATACGAAGCTTCTAAATATAAAAACTTAAAATAAGTAAAAAGATTTAATAATATAATTATCTGATGTGATGGCTAGGATGATGAGCCCAACTGATCGTGCAGTAGTGGGTCCTGGAGAAGTTCCATGATCATATCATAGATGGCATCTAGCAGGCCCTAAGGTCGCTGGCTTAGAAGCATCTGCACGACCTTCTTCATGTGCACATCGCTCTAGGTCTGGGACTCCAAGGCATGTGAGGATGCCAAGGGGTATCGAGATGGTGGAGGGTCGAAGCTATGGCTGAATCCTTTGACCCGACTCTTACTCACCGCCCGGTGACATTGAGCCATCCCTCAGGATCAAGGGGGTGGAGAAGATGGGTCATTGCCATACCTCTTAGCAACGTACTCCGCATAATACATCTGCACAGTTCAGAAATACATTAGTTCTAATCTAAAAATTAGATTCTGTAACAACTTAATTAATAAATAAAGTTTAAAATTCTTACTACGATCTATCGCGATGTAGAATCTAAATATTCACCAGTCCTCCTAGACTGGTGTATGTTCTGCTATAACTGCAGCTGGTCTAGTGGACAATTTAGCTATCATATCTATAATAAGTAAATAATAAAATTAAATTAATTAATATATATATATAAGAGTTTTTATTATTCTAATGAAGAGTTTTAGTATTGATTTTTTATTAGTCTATCGACGACAACATGTGTGCTGACCGAGCCACCCGTATATCTGATCGAATCCTGCTAGGCAACCCGATTCTATCGGACCCTCTACCACCTATCAAAGTACTCATCACTACTCTATTGGTCACAGAGGGCCTACCATATGTCTGTCTATATCCAATGATCCGTGAAGAACCTCCAATCCAATGGTGACTGAAAACCAGAGTGTTGGATGGAGGACTACCTGAGACTGTAGATGCCATCTTAGAGCCTCCTTATGGCCACCTCTTCAAAGGTCTGATGGCCAGCCTCCTCATCCTAGGAAGTCTCGAATCGATAATACTCCTGCAAGATAGAAGCAAGCATGTATTAATATATAATTAAAATACCAACATATCAAGAAGAAATAAAATAAACTAGTTTTGACTTATGAAAAACATCTCTCAGGCTGCATCATAAGCTTTCAACAGCCAACTCGAGAAATCATTCACAGGGCCTAGCATCAATCGACATATGATCTCGATAATGACATGAGATGTTGAAGGCTCTCTAAATATACTACAAAATTAATTTTAAAGAATAAATATTAATTCTAAAATTACTAAATTCTAAATATATTAATTGAGCATGTAGTACTTATGAGTAGCTTTGGATATGGATGATTTACCTATTCTCCAACCAAGTCGGAGGTGCCATGAGCCGGGCGGGTCCTCGACCACGATGCTATGTCTGAAAGCTGACAGCCATTGCTACATGGACTATAGGGTCACTGGTGATCCCCTATCCTTCGAACCTGAGCACCAAAAATCTAATACAAAGAATATTATATTAGTTAACAAATAACAAAATAACATAAATAAGAATATAAAAAGTATTAGAGCTTACCACCCGATGTGAGAGATGCAGAACCATGAGAATTGGCCATGCAATTGCTCTCTCCTTGAGAGCTCTATCCTCGCCTGGCATGGCTCCGACCTTTAAAAGATATGGTATATGCTCTCTAAAAATAAAAATAAATAGATTCATCAAATTAATTATATAATTATGGATGGTAATACAAGATTTAAAATGATGCAAGATAAATAATTAAAATGATCTAAAAATTATATACTTAGCACTAATCATCAGCCTTTTCAGATGTTTGGTATCCTTCGAAATCTTTTTCCAAATCCTTCTCTTCTTCTTCCTCTTCTTCCACCTCTTTCTCTTCTTTGGAGGATTGTCTTTTAAAATAATCTCAGTTGGATCTACCTCCTCATGTTGGCCATCTTCATGTAGGAGTATTCCTGGAGCATTCAATTCTACATCATCGAAGAATTGATGAACTCCTACTATCTCATCCTCTTGAAAGCATTATGATAATTGGGGCTCTTATTCTTTGAGCGTATAATGAATGGCTCGAGACTTAATTTTGCATATAGCCCACCAATCTTTCCTTCCTCTTTTTCTTGATGGAAAAGGAATATAATACACTTGAGCAGCTTATGCACCTAGTATAAATGGATCGTTGATATAAATTTTTGATCCATATTTAATCTCAATAAGCCCATGATATGGATCAACCTACATACCATTATCAGTATCAAACCATTGGTACTTAAATAGAATGACAATATTACCTCCAATTAGCTTATCTTAATCACTTCTTCAAGAATTCTATAGTAGTTACTCTCTAGCTTATCTTTCTACCCATTTTATACACACACCACTATTCATTATGCTTTTATAATTTTTATATTTCTAGATGTAAAATTTGAAACCATTTATGTTATAGCCACTATAGCATGTCTCATATTTTTCAGGCCCGTAACCTAATGATCTCAGCTTCTTTGGTATGGACTCACTATCTTAAATGACCAATTGATGGAACCAACATAGAAAGTTTTCTGAGTGCTATGTTGATATTTCTTCATTAGATATGCTCGAATTTTCTACTTTCAATATCTCATCATACTGCCTAAACATGCATAAGATAAGTATATTAAAATATGTGATTAAAGAGATGAAATTATGATGGACACTCACAAGACATATAGGTCGACCTCCACACAGTTTAGCAAAACATATATCTCTACCTATCGAAGTTTAGTATCGAAGAAAATCTGCTAAACCTCGAGCCCAAATTCTCGAGCGGGATAGGCAAATATTGAGATCTACTGCTCTGATCCCTCACCACCACCATCATCATTTTGATCCACTTGAGTCAGCTTGGTCTGCACACTGGGATTAAAGTAGTATCGGCTGAAATTTAAAATCTCTTCTATTATGCAAGCCTCCACAATAGAACCTTTGATTCGGATCTTACTTTTTACTTTCTTCTTAAGACTGTGCATGTATCTTTCAAATAGATACATCCACATATACTACACTAGACCCCCCACCCTAACTTCATATACCAGATGAATCACGAGATGCTTCATGGTGTCAAAAAAGCTGAGAGAAAATATCTTCTCCAACTTGCATATGGTCTCTACACTACTAGCTTCAAGACTAGATATGTGGTCGATGGATAGTTCGGTAGCACAAATATCTCTAAAGAGAAGGCTAAGCTTGGTCAAAGAACTCTATATAGATTAAAAAGAAGATCACACCAAACCAATGGGAGTAATCATTACATGAATACATGGCAGTCGTGGCTCTTTAGCCCCATAGAATTTTTTAGGTGACACCTCTACCAGCTCTAATAGAAGATGCTTGCATATATGTTCTTCATAGCTGCTTGAGCCTTAGGATTGTCTTTCATCTTGCTATTAACATCCATACTAGTATAGAAAATATTATCGAATATATTGTTCTCAATATGCATGATGTCAAGGTTATGAAGGATCAAATTGGTGGACTAGTATGGTAATTTCTAGAAGATGCTTCGCTTCACTCAATTATGAGTTCTATCAAACTTTTGAGGCTGCCGCTTGTCAAATTCAATGCCAAATGGAACTTCATCCTCTCTGAAATACTTCTATACCACTGAGTCACTGGGGTGCATGGTCCTTCTTTATCTTATTCCTCATGAAATTATCTCACTGCTTTCAAAAAAGAATGATGCTCAGAAAATTGGCGATGACAATCAAACCAACAGGACTTACGACCATGCTCAAGCTGAAATAATTTTATATTCTTCATACAATAGGGACATGCTAGCTTTTCATGAGTGCTCCATCTTGACAGCATCCTATAAGCAAGAAAATTGCTAATAGTCCATATCAATACAACCTTCATTACAAAATTCTACTTCTTCGATGCATCAAAAGTATGAATGCCATCAGACCATAACAATTTTAGTTTATCAACAAGAGGCCTTAGATATACATCAATGCTTCTATCAGGATGTCATGGTCTAGAAATGAGTAATATAAGAAAGATGTTATGTTCTTTCATGCATATCCCACATGGCAGATTGTATGGAATAATAAAAACTGGCCAACATGAATAAGGGGCTACTGCATGATCGAGCAATGTAAAGCTATCAGTAGATAGACCTAGCCAGACATTGTATGATTCTTTAGCAAATAAAGGATGGCAAGTATTAAATTGCTTCCATGCCTCACTATCCAATGGATGATATATTATATCAAGGTACTTGCATGGTCCTTCTTTGTACCATCTTATCTGCTTGATAGTACTCTTAGACAAGTAGAGCTTTTGAAGTCTAGGAGTGAAAGGAAGGTATCGAAGAACCTTGTGTAGTATGTCCTTCTGATTCCTACCCTCCTGCCTTGGCTTAAATCGGCTTGCACTGCATATGCCGCATGAGTTCTTCTGTTGGTCCTCTTTATAGAAAATCATGTAACCATACGACATGCATCTATTTTCTCATATCTTATGCCCCACTCTTTCACCATTTTTTTTGAAGCATAGAAGCACTCAACAAACTTCTCATCCTTCGATAGTATTTTCTTTATTATTGTTACCATCTTATCATAACAATTGACCTCATATTAAACATGGCCTTGAAGTTTAACAACTTTGACACAGCCAATAGTACAATGTGTATTTCACATTCAAGCCATAGTAGTTCATCAATATCTTTCAACATATAATAGAAATCATCACTGCTAGCTTCTAGATCATCCTCCATATTCTAATTAAATTCAAGACCAGCCACATCCATAATCATATCCACCATTCTATTTGTATCCATGTCCTACTCGATTCTAACCCTTGCAACTTTCTTCCATATCTCTCCATACAAGTACCAATGCTTATAGTTGAGCATAAATCTACTCTTATACAAATGGATAGTAATTATATCCCTATCAAATATTTTTCTATTGCCACATCTATTATAAGGACAACGAGCCCATCCTTGATGTAAGAGTATCATATTACCAAAAATAAAATCACAAAAGTACTCTACACCCTCCCTATATTCAGCAAAAATCTTCTTATTGACTACTCGATGGTCCATCCAACTACGATCCATGGTAGACTATGTAAGAATTCTATACATACATAAATATAAAAAAATTATTAAAAATTATTTTATCATTCAAAATGGCTTACATAGTAAATTAATGCATCCTATTATCAACTAATAGGTAAAGATAGATCTATCCTATTCAGAAAATATATTAATTCATTGATCCATTACAGTAATCAAAAGATATGCAACATGGCCCAAAAATAATTTTGGCAATATTTTTCCTTAGTTCTCTCATGTAGGAAGAACAAAAGAAAAATTTTGTCCAAATTTTCTTTCGAACCCTCAGCACACTATTTGATTACTGTAATGACCTATAGAATTACTTGTATTTTTCAAACCGTCCATAGTAGACAATTAATTGATCAATGTACATAATTTTTTCATCCATATAAAAATATATAAATGTACGAATACATTAGAATATGTACATCAATCAACTAATGGGTCTATCATTCCATGCAATATAAATTTTATTCAAATTAATGCATAATTAATGATGTCTAGTACTTTCCATCGAATTGAGTGCATAGGGCATGTGAGGATAAAATGCCTTTGATGCTAGCTATGACCCAAGGTTGAGGCATGCAAAGCATGCCCCGACCCCATGTTTATAATACTGCCCGGCATCTTCTCTCAATTCGAATACTTTGCATGTCAAGATTCAAATCTCATACATCTAATTAATTAATTAATTAATTAGTGATGGCACTAGCCATCACTAATATCATTACTAATACTAGACAACATTAGTCGATGCTAATGCCATCACTACTACTGCTACTTACAGTGGTAGGAAAGGGGCTGCAAGATCGGGGCTGCAGACTAGGGCTGTCTAGGTAGAAGTCGTGTGGTCACACTAATAGAGACGAGGCCATGGGGAGGCTAGCGAGATAGGGGTGGCAGGCTCCAAGGCCATGGCATAGGAGGCGCTGTAGAGTCAAGATGGTCGTAGGAGAGGTAGGGATGAGGTGGCATGCTCGGGGCCACAACATAGGAGGCGCCGGTCGGGTGGGGGCAATCATGAAAGAGGCAGGGCCGAGGTGCTGAGCTTAGGGCCATGGCATAGGAGGCACCGACAAGGTGAGGACAATCGTAGAAGAAGCGAGTCGGGGCGGCTTGCTCGAGGCCATGGCACAGGAGGTATTGATGGGGTCGGGGCGATCGCGAGAGAGGCAATGACTAGCTTGGGGCCATGGCATAGGAGGCACCAATGGAATCGAGGTGGCCACGGGAGATGTGAGGCCGAGGCGGCTAGCTCGAGGCCATGGCATGGAAGACGCCAGCAGAGTTGGGGCAGCCATGAGCAAGCCAAGGCTGGGGCTGCAGGGTCAGGGCGGCCTTAGGGGAGGTGGGGCTGGGGTGACATGGTCGGGGCGGCTGTGTAGGAGCACCAGTGGGCTCGAACGAAGAGGGGCTAGGGTGTGGGAAATGGGGCCATAGTATAGGAGGCATTGGTGGGGTCAAGTCACCAAGAAGGAGGACACACGAGGAGCGGTGAACATTGAGAAGGACATGTAGGGAGCAGAGAAGGTGCGGAGAATTTTTTTCACTCGAAATTATTTTTCCCACTGGTAGGGCCGAAAAAGATTTATTGACGGACCATTACTGATGGCAAGATTACTGTCGATAATACCGTTGGCAAAATCATAGATTCTGTACCAGATTATTAGCAATGACAACTTCATCACTAATAATATTAATTTTTAAAATATTAAATTTTAAAATTAATTTTTTTAAAAAATTAACTATTATCGATGACAAGCTACTATCGATAATATGGTTAGAAAAAAATATCACTTATTAGTAATGGTAGTCTCCATCTATAACACAAAAACGTCGTAACTAATAATATTAAATTTTTAAAAATATTAAGTTTTGATTTTAAAATAATATTTTTTAAAAAATATTAGCAATAGAAAAGACTTGATCGCTAAAGCCATCATTAATAATCATAGTTTTTTTAAAAAATATATTTTAATATTAAATTTTATTTTTATTAGGTCATTTTTTGGGTGGTTAAAAATCAATATTGGATTTTATTAAATTTTTAAGCTTAATTAATTTATGGATTAAGTCCTAATTGATTCAAAATAGATTTAATTTAATTAAGCTTGACTTAATTTGAAGCTAATTAAATTTTAATATTTCAAATAGGACTTAAATTTAAAGTCTAATTGAATTAGGTTTGATAAAATTTTAAATTAGATTCGAATCGAATTCAAATTAAATTCAAATAAAATTTATAATAAATTTTATTTTCTTTTAATTAATTTAAATTTAATTTAATTTAATTAGGCTTGACTTAATTTTAGGATAATTTAGCTTAAAATTTAATTAAGACTTAGATTCAAAGACTAATCGAATTAGATTAGATAGGATTTCGAATTGGATTCCGATTAGATTCGGATCGAATCTAAATTAAAAATTATTTTTTTTATTTATTTAAATTAGAATAAATTTAATTATACTTGATATAATATGAAGGTAATTCAATTTTACTATCCAAGTAGGACTTGAATTTTAAAGTCTAATTAAATTATGATCAACAGATTTTCTAATTAGATTCAAATCAGATTCAACTTAGATTCAAATTGAACCCAAATTAAAAATTATTTTCTCCTAATTGATTTAAATCAGCTTTAATTTGATTAATCTTAACTTAATTTGAGGTCAATTAGATTTTATAATCCATGTAGGATTTGGATTTGAAACCTAATTAAATTAGGTTTGTTAGGATTTTGAATTGGATTCAAATCGTGTTCCAATTGAATTCGAATATAATCATGGATCAAGTTTTAATTGATTTAAATTAGATTTAATTTAATTAAACTTAACTTAATTTGAGGTTAATTAGATTTTATAATCCAAGTAGTACTTGATTTTAAAGTCTATTTGAATTAGGTTTGATAGAATTTTGAATTGGATTCGAATCGAATCTAAATTAAAAATTATTTTTTTAATTATTTAAATTAACTTAAATTTAATTAGATTTAACTAAATTTAAAGATAATTAGATTTTACTATCCAAGTAGAACTTGAATTAAAAGTTTAATTAAATTAGGATTGACAAGATTTTAAATTGAATTCGACTAGGATTCGAATTAGATTTGAATTGAATCTAAATTAAAAATTATTTTTTAATTATTTAAATTAGCTTAAATTTAAGTAGACTTGACTTATTCTGAAGGTAATTAAGTTTTATGATCTATGTAGGACTTGAATTAAAAGTTTAATTAAATTATAATTGACAGGATTTTGAATTAAATTCGAATTGAATCCAAATTAAAAATCAATTTCTCCTAATTGATTTAATCAGATTTAATTTAATTAATCTTGACTTAATTTAAGATTAATTAAATTTTATAATCTAAGTAGGACTTAGATTTAAAGTCTAATTAAATTAGATTTGATATAATTTTAAATTGGATTCAAACCAGAGTTGGAGTGTGCTCTAGATTATTAGTGATGATAAATGTTTCATCGCAAATTTCATCACCAATAATATTTTTAAATATTTTTTTTAATCTATTATTTTTTAAAAATTATTATTGATGGCTTGTTTTTTGGCGTTAATAGCAAAAATTCGCCATCGCTAATATATATTTTATGTTTAAATATTATAAAAAAATTAAAAATTTTAAATAATTTTAGTGATGGTAAAATTATTAGTGATAGTAATATTTTTGTGAAGCCATCACTAATAGTTAATTATTAGCTATGGTATATTTTTTATCATTAGTAATCTAAATTTACTATTGCTAATATTTTTTATATTTAAATATTTTAAAAAAAATTAAACTTTTAGAGATGGCACTTGCTATCCCTGATAACCAAATTGCCATTACTAATAATATTAGCAATGATTTTTTTTTATCGATGTTATGATGTCAAAAAGTCTTATTAGCGATGGAAAAATTTTTTTCGCTAATACCGTCAATAATATTTAATTTTTTTGTAGTGAATTTTAGGTTACTTGCTTGCTTTGATTTTTCTTTTTGTCAAGAGTTTATTTCACATAAGCTTTATTGGCCAACAAAATACATCATTTTAAATCTTACATTACCATCCATAATTGTATAATTAATTTGATGAATCTATTTATTTTTATTTTCAGAGATTATATATCATATCTTTCAGAGATGAGAGCCATTCCAGCCAAGGATAGAGCTCTCGAGGAGAGAGTGATCATGCGGCTAGCTTGTATGGTTCAGCACCTCTTACACCAAATGGTAAACTCTAACACTTTAGATATTCTTGTTTATGTTATATTATCTTTTGCTAACTAATATAACATTATTTACATTAGATATTTTGTGCTCAGGTTTGCACGACAAGGGGTCACCAATGATCCCACAGTTACATGCAGTGGCAGCCAGCTCTTAGACATAGAGTTATGGTTAAGGACCTGTAAGGTGACCCCACAGTCACACGTAGCCGCAATCGGCTCTCAGACATAGAGTCGTGGTCGAGGATGTGCTCGACTCGCAGTATCTCTGACTCGATTGAAGGATAGAGAGTTCATCCACGTTAAAAGCCACTCATAAGTACTATAACTTTAATTAATATATTTAGAATTTAGTCATTCTAAAGTTAACATTTATTTTTTAAAATTAATTTTGCAGCATGTTTAGCGAGACTGGAGTATCTTATATGGTTACCGGCATCATCTAATGCTTGATGCCAGGGTTGGTGAATGAGTTCTCTAGCTAGCCATCTGGAGCTTGTGATGTAGTCTAGAAGATATTTCGGATAAGTCAAAAATATTTAATTTTTAAATTTATAGTAGGTTTGTATTCTATTTATTAATATATAGTTGCTTCTACTTGTAAGAGTACTATCGATTCGAGACTCCTCAGGATGAGAAGACTGGCCATTGGACCTTCAAGGAGGTTGCCATTTGAAGGTTTCAAGATGGTCTATATAGCCTTCAGTAGTTCACCATCGAGCATTTTGATTCCTGATCACCATTGGACTGGAGGTCCTACAGGGATCACTAGATGCAGACGGATGTATGGAAGACCCTCTACAACTAGTGGAGCAATGAAGAGTACTCTAGTAAGCGACAGAGGGCCCAATAAAATTAGACTGTCTAACAAAATTTGATCAGACACATGGGCGGCTCCATCGGCATACATGTTATGGCCAACAGACTGGTAAGAAATCTATACCAAAATTTTTCACTAGAATTGCATGTAAAAACTCTTATATATATGCTTTAATTAATTTATATTTTAATATTTACTTATTGTAGACATGGTAGATAGATCATCCACTAAGCCAACTATGATTATGGGAGGCCACACACCAGTCTAGGAGGACTAGTGATTACTTAGATCTAGGTCAAGATAGATCATGGTAAGAATTTCAAACTATATTTATTAAGTTATTACAGGATCTGATATATATATTAGAACTAATGTACTACTGAACTGTGTAGATAGATTACGTGGAGTATGTTGTTACACAGTACGGTGATGATCTATCCATTCAATCCCTCGTTGACCTTGAGGGATGGCTCAGGATCACCAAAGGGGTGAGTAGAAGTTAGGTCATAAAATTTGATCATAGCTTCAATTTTTTAGTAGTTCGATACTCTTTGGCATCCTCACAAGCCTCGACATCTCAGACTTGGAATGATGCACACATGGAGGAGGTCGTGCAGAGACTTCTGAGCTAGCGATCTCAAATTTTTTGGGATGCCGTCCGCGATATGGTTATGGAATTCTCCAAGATCCATAGCTACGTGACCAGCTGGACTCGTTATCTCAGTCATCACATCAGCAATTCTATTAGTAAATTTTTTAATTATTTTAAATTTTTATATTTAGAAGCTTCACATATTTAAGCTTGAGTCAAGAAAGGGAATATAGGGATTAAAAATTTAATCTAACCATCCAACTGATGGGCCAGGGTGACTATAGCTTCATATCATCAAATAAAATATGTAGGAATAATCTATTCAAGAATCAAAGGATTGTATCAAAATATATACTTTTATATCAAAAGATATGCCTCTATATCAAAACTTATTAATAATATTATTTTTTTTTTTATTTCAAGATGTTGAGATATCTGACTCTCATCCACCAGCTGGTGGAGAGGAGCACGAGGATGAGGAGGATATGATCTGATTTTCTTTTATTTTGATGTATTATATTTTTTTGATACTACTTATAAAATTATATAATTTATATTTTTAATATAATATAATTAGTTTTTTATTCATAATTATCATATTATCTTTGGATTTTAATTATAACAGATGTTAGGAACCATAATTAATTATGATTAATTAAAATAAATTTTAAAAAATATTATTAGAATTTTTTTAAAAAAATAAATTTAACTATTACTGATGGCATTAGTAATGGCTTTAGCCATCGCTAATAATAAAATATTATTATAATTTTTTTAAAAAAATAACTATTATTCATGAAATTAGTGATGGCTTAAGCCATCACTAATATTCATTAGCGATGGCATTAGCGATAAAAAATCATCACTAATTATTTTTATTCTTTAAATATTTTATATAAAAGTTAAAAAATAAATAGTAATAGAATACAGCCATCGCTAATGTCATCACTAATAACTAGTATTAGCGATGACTAAGTAGCCCATTGCTAATAGTTAAAATTAGCGACTAGATTTTTTTTGACCATTAATTAGCGACAGGATGCCATCACTCATAGTCTAATTTCTTGTAGTGATCCCCAACTCCTTTCGCTTCGTCATCGATTTCATAGTTCTCTATTCTTTGATTAGGATCCAGCCGACTGTTTCCTTGTTCTGATCCTTTTATGCTCTAAAGAGGTGTATCAGTGATTGGTGGTACATTTCTCCCCTAAGAGGAGCTAAAGCTTTGCTGAAAGAAACTCCGTCTTCGGTCCATAACTTGAAGGACCGATTCTTCTTTGTTTTTGGGCCTTCAATTGACGAATTAAGATTTTCTTACTAGGGTCGGTCGAGGGACTACATCACAAGAGTTCCAAAGCTTGAGGGAGAGGATCTCAAATGCTCCATGATCTTGAAGAAATATAAAATTCCTCCACTAAAGAAGCTGTTATCAGAGCAGGCTCTCTTTAACACTAGCCTTAGTCTGGCTGATCCTAGAGGTGATCTCTTTTTTTTCTTTTTTTGAATTAGCTAATCTCTCCTTCTTTTTCTTATGGATACTGATCCTTGTCCTTTTTTTATAGTTATGAGGCCCGAAGAACTAGCCGAACTAAAGATGGTTGCAGTGAAAAGAAAGGCTCCTTTTTCATTTGCTACAGAGGCTCCCAAGAAGTTAAAAACTCTAGGCAAGATCCAGAAGAAAATATCGATTCCTGATCCCAGTCAACCAAAAATCATTTCTATCTCTCCGATTTGATCCTTGCCCCTAGAGTCCACTACGCCTTTGGTCTTCTAGGTTGATTCTACTTCAGTGGGATCGAACTCTACTAAGGGAGCCAAGGAGTGGGGGTAAGGTTCAATGCCACTCGCTAAGGACATTTTCAATAGCTAGAAGATCGTCCATGGTGCTTTCAAGGTGATGCTTCTTGACTCCAGATTGGAGAAGGTTGGGGAGGAGAGTTATGCCAAGCAACAGAAGTGGTTGGTGACTTCTTTGATTTAGGTATGCTTCTTTATTCTATCCTCTTGCCTCCTTTTTCCTTTTTGTTCTTTAACCTTTTTTTTTTGCATGTAGATGGGCCATTATGTTGCTGCTATCGTGAACCAAATATTAGATATCAGTGTTGAGTTGGCTGCAACACAGGACAAGTGCAAGAAGGTCGAGGCTTTCGATGCCGAGGCAAAGGCTAAAGTGGTTGCGGCCGATTCCAGGGCAGAAGCTGCAGAGGCTAAGGTGGTCCATCTGGAGGAGACAATGAAGGAGGCCGAAGCCTTAAAGGAGAAGGTAGAGGTGGGCCTGAAGAAAAAATGGTAGAGAGCTCAATCCAAAGCTGCCAAACTTGAGATTAAGTTGGAGAGCCAAGCTGCAGAGGCTAAGTGGGCGACAGAGGATCAAGTTGCTGAAGCTAGGAAGGAGGCGGTGACAGCTTTCCAAGCTTCTAAAGAATTTTCTTGAAAGAAAGCCAAGTTTGGCCAAGTAGCCTTTATTGCCGGTTGAGACATCTACCATTAGAAGATGACGGCATGCTTTTTGGAGCTAGACTTGAGCATTTTGGATGAGGAGGACGATGAGGAGGGAAAAGCTAAAGGTGAAGCCAAAGGAGGTTTAGCCAGTCAAGAAGCCAATCAAGGTGGAGGTTCAACATCGCTCGCTAAAAAAGAGCTCGCTGAAGAATTTGGGCCTACTTTGGCACCGATAGAAGTATCGTACTACCCCTAATTGAAGTCGCTCCAGTCCAGCAGCAAGGGGTTGTAGAAGTATAGCAGCCGACTGTGGCTACCCCAAATCCTTCTTTCGATCCTCACACCAAGATTGGTGATGTTTAAACTTGTATTTTTTTATTTCTTTTTTCTATCCATTGTAATGAATATGTTTATATGAATGAAAAGACGATGTTTACCTCCATATTTTTGCTTAATTTCTATTCTCTCTAGTTGGTTCGGTGTGAATATTGTGATCGCAAGTTTTTCTGGTATCGTGCTCAGCGTTTATCCACTGCACTTCTCTTAAGAATTAGGCTTGACAAGTCTAAGGAGGATCTGTGCCGAACCAGATGTGATATAGTCAAATTGTAAGATAAACTTCAAAAGATAGAAAAAGATTATGAGAAAGCTTCTTTTGAAATGAAGAGCTTGAGTAAACAGGTTGAGTGCATAAACAAAGAATTTGCTATGGAGAAGGACAATTAGGTTAAGGAGGACCATAGATGGGTCGAAAAAAGAAGTAATCTCCTGAAGTTAGTTGCTGATAAGAAGTGGGAGGTAGCTATAGAGTCAGTTGTTGGTAAGGAGAGATTATGGAGGGCCCAAGATGAGATAGCCATGTTGAAGCACTCTCAATGGAGTTTGGCTGATCAAATTGATAACCTTCGGCTTGATCTTCATTCGATTGAGAACAAGATTATGGAGCAAAAGCGAGCATCCAATTTGAGGAGGCCGAATGCTAAAGATACTCTAAAAGAGCAAGTCTCGGTTCAGAATACTATCACCAATCTTATGGAGGCTTGGGACAAAGAGAGGTCTGAGCTAACCAAACTTCACATAGAGTTGGTGAGGACTACAGCAGTTACTAAGGAAGCTAAAGACATAGTTAATCACTTGGATAAGGTCAAAAGCAAGCTTAAACAAATGGAGAAATTGCTTATCATGGTTTGGTGTGCTACCAAACTTGAGGTTGTGGACATATCAGCCATCGCGATTAATGTTGGGTTCGAAACGAGTGGGTGCTTAGTCAGGAGACTCTTTTCCGAGGTTGATTTCTCTATGTGAAGTTCCTGGTTCTGAGCATACTAAGCCGGACATTGTTCTTTTTGGAGTTGCTGACAGTCAAAGCTACTGGAAGCACTCAACCAAATTAGTCATTATAATATTTTATTTTTTATTCTCTATAAAGTTGTTCACCCCTTGAGGTGCTATCATTGTAGCTCTATTTTACAACTTAGCTTATGAATGAAATGAATATTCAAGGTATAATTTTTTTTCATAATTTTATATTTCACTTACCTCAATATAGGACAAACTTTGAGAATGAAACATCTCAAAATGAATGATTGAAGTTGATGGGCCGAGGGTCCTCAATGGTTGTCCTTTCGGAGATCTTAATAAGTTAGCCTCTACTTCTTGCATGACTAAAATCTTCACGGGCATTGACTTGCTGAAAAGTGAGCTTAGGCTTCGGGGGTCCTAAGAGGTTATCCCCCATTACTTAATCGTTGGGGTCTTCAGCCCAAATTGGCTCCTTTCATGCCCACTAAGGACTTCATGGATGTTGTAAGTTCAGCCTTCAAGGATCATAAGAGGTTATCCCACACAACTTAGTTGCCGAAGTTGAGAAGTTCTATAGATTATTCTTTCAGAGTTGGTTGTCGAAGCTAAGAGGCTGAGGATCCTTTATGGTTATCCCTCTAGAGGTCCTTAGAGGTTAGCCTTCACTTCTCACATGACTAAGGTCTTCATGGGTGTTGACTTGTTGAAAAGCGAGTTTGGCCTTCAAGGATCCTAAAAGATTATCCCTCGCTGCTTAGTCGTCAAGGTCGTCAGTCTGTGTTGGCTCCTCTTGTGCAACTAAGGTCTTCATGGGCATTGACTTGCTAAAAAATAAGTTTGGCCTGCGAGGGTACTAAGAGGTTATCCTCCACTGCTTATTTATCAAGACTTTTGACTAGAAGCTGGGAAGAGAATGAAATAGTCCTGAAAGAATGGACGTAAGTTATTAATGAACAATTAGTACATCATTGATAATATATGTGATTTTCAAAATTCGATGGCCTTGATAGAGATGTTCCATCTAGTTATCGTCAGAGATAAGTTCTAATTCTAACAACTTCTATTTGGGAAGGATCCTCCCACTTCGTAGCTAACTTTCCATGTTCTTGTTAGATATATGTGCCATAGAAGCCAGAATTGGCTGACACTTGTACTACACTTCTAGGGGCAAAATTATAATTTTGACTAAAATTAATAAATGGATTATTTTCTATCACATATGTGTATTTAGTGTCTGTGATACATTCTTTGAGTTAATGGCAATGATAATTCATATTTTCAAGAGTTGAAAATTTAAGACATGAATAATCATTATTAACTCATAAATTGCTCCTGATCATAGGATCATCACGAGGATGGTGATTGATCCGGAAGATTGGTGTACAATCGCTTCTCTTTAGTAGATGAGTCTTGAGTCTATGGTGTGGAGACACCGGAGCGAGAGTATAGGTACTCGTTAGAGAACGAGGGCACTGAGCGTGACCACCTCGAGTAGTCATTAGGGAGTCTACCTTCTCGTCAATGACTGACTCGATGCTGCAGTAGTGTGTCTGGTTCTTTGACCTGAGGTGCATCGACAGTTCACCTTGAGGGTGTTATAGTTTGACTACACCATTACTCGATCTCCTAGCCATATGGAATCCTGAGGTGTATGTTGGCTATAGCATGTTCATTGTAGGAACTGGATGGCATCAAGATGGAATCTATCTACCTCGATGGTAGAGGAGCAGCCCTATGATAATCATGAGAATCAAGTCCAGAAGCCCATGGCCATGGCAGAGTGAAATAATAGAAAGAGTTTCTATTTAGATTTTCACATTGGACTCGAATCGAATGATTACATCATATGACAGAAACTAGGGTTTGACGAGTTTACCTTAACCCTAATCTGATCGGGGCTCAAGATAGAAGAACTTGAATCACACAGGTAGCTGCACCAAGAGGTTCGCATTCAGCTCTGATGGGTTGCCACCATATACTGCTAGGTGTCACTGGTGGATTTTGGGAGCAATTAGAATGATTTAGATGATCGATCATTCTAGCTGTTCGAATCAGAAGAGTTCTGATCCATCGAAAAGAGTTTTGATGATGTCGATGATAGAGATCATGACATATCCCATTACCATACAGAACTGAACCTAACTGGGTCACACAAACAAGGGTTTGAATCTGGTGATCATCAATTGAACTGATCTAGTTCAATTGATCTGAATGAGATTCAATTAGGTTCAAGAAAATCGTGCTAGCACTCGATTGAACCTAACGTTCTTCTTTTGCTATCATAAATAAGTTGTCCTGATCTGAGCCAAAGGAGTTTGTGCTCAATCAGAGGCCTTCATATGGTCTGACTGGAGGTTGTCCAAGTCAGAAAAGGTTGTCTTATTTTGTAAGACATTACCTGCCATTTTTGGTCACCTGCCATTTCTTGTTCTTTGACTTTGGTCAAAAGTCTACCTTTGACTGGTCAAACATTGACCATTGACACTTTGACTTTTGACCACATGTCATGCACCTATTGGAGAGCTGGTGGGGGCTTGTCCCCCTGCCAGAACCTGGACAAGGAGGAGGGCGCACGCCACCCTAGGCGTGTGCCCAAGTTGGAGGCGCCTAGGAGTCCTTGTTGGACAAGGACTCCATCTCCTTTTTGGATTCCAATTAGAGTTCTTCTAAGAACCAACTTTGACTGATCTTAGGCACCCTCTAAGGAGGAATCCAGGGGACTCTATTCCCACCAATCAGATTTAGATCTGATTTCACAAAGGGTTGTGATTGGTTGGGAAGAAGAGGAGTTGGATCACAGTTAGTCTATAAATAAGACCCTATACCCAACTCAAAGAGGCTAAGAGTTTCCATATGCCCAAAGGCCTTTTACCTCCTCTCCTCCTCCATGCCAAAACCTCTTCTCCCTCTCTCCTCTCCACGTCCAAAAGGAGTTTTGGACTTTGGTTGGTGCGATCCAGATCAAAGAAAGGCGATCAGAAAGCAAGAAGGCTGCACTGCTGCAAAGGACGACTGCTGATCTTCAAAAGGAGTTTTGAAGATCCTCCAAATCCAGATCTAATTTTTGAAGATATGATAGAGAAGAAGAGGATCTCTAGATCCAGCCCTGAGTGGATACTGGTAGAGGCCAGGTGCTTGCGTGGCTAGATCCAGAACCTTCCGCTGCATACAGGATCATCAACAGGGTAATAGGATTACCCAATATCAAGGTAAATTAAATTTAATTTAATTTATCCTTATTTTATTTTATTTATTAAAATAATAAAATTAGATCTGAAATATCTTAGATCTGATATAGATCAAAGAGAAAAATTTTTGAAATATATCTCTTGATCCGATCAGATCTGAACGAACCTGGATCCGAAAAATCATGATTTTTCCTTCAACTGGTATCAGAGCCAGGTTCTAAAAATTATTTAGATCTAATTTTTAAATTTATTTTAAAATTAAAAATAATGATTTTAGATATCACATGAGATGTGATTCAGATCTAAAATCAGAAAAAAATTAAAATTAAATAATTAGATCTAAGATTAGAAAATATGCATGACTAGTTGTTCTAAAATAGAATAGTTCTATAGAATAGTCTTGCATGTTCATAATTTAATTTGATTAAATTATGATTTTAGATCTATTTATTTTTTATTGATTATAATATTATAATATCTATAAAAAATAGTAAAAATAAAATTATTTAATTTTAAACATCATATGAGATATGATGATGCATGTCTAGACTAGTTGTAGAATAGTTCTACATAATTATCTAGATTAGAATTTATTTTGATGTGATCAATTTAAATCTAATTTTTTAGATTATTATGAGATAATTTAGATCTGAAAAATATGCATGATATGATACATGAGATGTATGCAAAACATGTATGCCATGATTAGATCTAATTTTTATATATGAGATATATGATATAGATCTAAAACTAGTTTTGTAGTATTTATATGTTCCTGATTAAAGGCATTTTCCTCTTGGCCGTCCGATCATAAGAACAAAGAAGGATTTAAAGGCCCTCTCCTTCCCATTTCGATGGGGTGTTCTTATGATGTGTAGGGGTGCTGCGTGCATTCATCCTTAATCAGAAATCCAAAACTTACTTTCTGCAAAACCCTAGATCCTGAAATCCTAGGATTTATTGTGCATATTTTTTATTTATGAATCCTAAACTTAATTAAGAATTAAGATTATGAAATATTAATTAGGTCTAAAATTAAGAATTTTAGATCTAAGACATATTCATAATACTGGGTTTCGGGCTTGGGTAGCTCAATTAGGTCTAAGCGGTTGATCAAACCGAATCAAGAGTTGGTTAGATGGGATCAACAATGCTTAAATTGACCTAGCCTAATAGGATTAAGTCTGGGTCAAGATCATGTAAGTGATCGATCAAGCTAAGACCTAATTAGGCTCAGTGGTTAGAGTCTGGATTATAGGCTAACCCGATTGGTTCTAGCTCAACAATTTGGTGTCTAAGGTAAGTTTGGCAGATACGATCGACTGGTTTTTAATTGGAAGCTACTCGACTCGAATGCATTCTTGTATCGAGTTAATGGCATATTCCCTTCCACCGATCTTCACTTACCTGGCCATGTTCTGTTGACTCAGTTCTGATCTGAGGTGGTCAATAATCTGAGCTAACCCATGCCACTAGGTTAGTCATAATTGGTTATGACTATGTCAAGTCTAGTTTAATGAGACCTAAATCAAATTCTTCCCTAAGAAAAGATTAAGTCTGAGGTCTTCCACCATTGTAGATGTGCGGGCCCTTCCCGGGGTTGATTGTTCTCGACTGGATACAGTGGCTCAGTTGCACCGGAAAAGATGCAACCATGTCTATTAGGCATTGGATGCTATGGGCTGGAGGATGAGTTGGGCTCAATATTTTGGATACGGTGAGAGACTCAATTAGGAATCCAAGTCTATGCAAATGGTGGGTCTGACTTAACTAAGGAGTGGATCAATATTTCGAGCATACGGTGAGATTCATGAATTAGAGATCAAGTTTGGGTGCACCATGATTAGAGAATCATTGAACAAGAGTTGTTCACTCATTGGCTAACCCATCACCAATAACTGTTAGGTGAGGTGATGAGTCAGTTGGTGAGACCGCACCATCCACTAGAAATCATTAATCATGGAGATTTTTGCATCTCTATAGAGAGAGTGTAGGGATCCGAAAAAATAGTGAGAGCTAATTTATTTAAAAATAAAATTTTCCTAAATAAATTGGTTAAGTCTTAATTATAAATATCTAACTAGAAATCTTTGACTCTCTATAGAAAAATGTCTGCATCCAACCCATTAGCATGAATCCTGGACACACATAGGACTGATCGGACCCAATTATAAAGATTGGCTCAGGAACTATCAAAATTATTTTGGATTTTGAGAAGTTAACTTATGTATTGGACCAGGATCCTTCCATCTTATCAGTCCGTCCATCTGCTGAACAGAGAGCATCTCTGGAAAAATGGATAGACGAAGATAATAAGGCCAGATATTACATGTTGGGCTCAATGTCTGATGATGAACTTCCAGCGCCAACATGAAGATATTCGGGACTGCTCACCAAATGTTGGCTCACCTACAAGAGATGTTTGGTGAACAGAGTCGTGCAGCCAAGTATCAAGTCACTAAATGACTTTTTTTTAAGGCTAAGATGCATGATGGACAGTCAGTCCAAGATCATTATCTAATGATGATCAAGGATTTGGAAGAGCTTGAGAAGCTCAGAGTGAAGTTAGACTTGGATCTGCAGAATGATATTATTCTGCAATCCTTGACTGATGCATATGGGCAGTTCATCATGAACTACCATATGCATAAACTTCAAAATTTCTTGGCCAAACTTATGAACATGCTGGTTACCGCTGAGCTTTCTATGAAAGGTTCTAAAGGCTCAGTGCTTGCTATGGAACGGACTTCTTCCAAAAGAAAGTCTTTTGGAAAGAAAAAGAAGTCTGTGAAAAAGCAAAAGATGGAAGGAGGAAAGAAGAAAAAGGCAGAGCTGAAGAAGAAGACCGCTGATAAAGCAAAGGAAAGTATTTTCCATTGCAATAAGCGATGGCCACTGAAAGCAAAACTGCCCTACTTACCTGGCCATCCTGAAGAATAAGAAGGAGGTAGGTCCTTCTGGAGGTATGCTCGTTATTGAGTCTAACCTTACGATTTCTTCTGCATCCAGTTGGGGTGCTTGACTCTGGTTCTAGTGCTCATTCTGTGCACTTTCATGCAGGATCTTGAGGATAGCAGGAGAAAGTTGAGGGATGGATGACATGATCCTATGCATCAAAAATGGAGCAAGAGTTGCTGTCAGTGGTCGTGGGAACATATCCTCTTCGACTACCATCTGGTTTAGACTTAGTTTTTAAAAGACTGTTATTATGTGCCTGCAGCTAGCAGGAATTTGATTTCTTGTTTCATGCCTTAGCATTAGAAGGCTATGTAATTACCTTCTTTAAGGACCATTGTAACATTCTTTATGAAAGAAATAAAATTACAAATGATTTCTTTATTAACGGTCTTTATCAATTACATATTGATGTATCTATTTTTAACTATCGAGCAAAATGTGAATGCCTTGAAATGACCTAGGGATAGTCCAAATGATAGGTATCTATGGCACCTAAGACTAGGTCATATAGCAGAAGATAGGATCAACAAATTGGAGAAAAATGGGCTATTGAGTCCATTGACTTTCGAGTCATATCCAACTTGTGAATCTTGTCTTCAAGGCAAAATGACTAAACTTCCTTTTGTAGGACATGGGGAAAGGGCCACAGATCTCCTTGCCCTAGTACATACTGATGTGTGCAGCCCATTTGATGTGCCGGCTAGAGGCAATTTTGTCTACTTCATTACCTTTATCGATGATTCTATCTAGGTATGGGTATGTGTATCTTATGAGACACAAGTCTGAAGCTTTTGAAAAGTTCAAAGAATTCAGACATGAAGTAGAAAAACAAACAGGAAAAATCCATTAAGGTTCTTCGATCAGATCGAGGAGGTGAATACCTTAGTCAAGAAATTCCTAGACTATCTCAAGGAAAAATGGCATAGTCTCTCAATGGACTCCACCAGGAACACCTCAACTCAACGGGATTTCAGAATGGAGAAATCGGACTCTATTGGATATGGTTCGATCCATGATGAGCTTCACAGACCTCCCTGATTTTCTTTGGGGACACTCATTGTTAACTTCAATTTATCTACTGAATAGGGTTCCCTCTAAAACCATTCCTACCATACACCGTATGAGATATGGCACGGTAAGAAACCAAGTCTGAGTCATCTCAGAATTTGGGGTTGTCCGGCTCATGTCAAAAGACAACAAGCGGACAAGTTAGAGTTTAGGTCCTTCAGAGCTCGATTCATAGGATATCCTAAAGAGTCATTAGGATACTATTTCTACATTTCAGAAGACCACAATGTGATTGTGAGTCGACATGCCATCTTTCTTGAAAAATAGTTTATTCAAGATAGCGGCATTGGAAAAGCAGATCAAGCTTGATGAGAAAGTCTCACAAGTGGAACGAGCTAAGGACCAATTGGAACCAAATCAGGTTGAGCCAATAAGAACACTACCTCCTCCACCTCGTAGATCGGAAAGAGTTTTCCCATCCCCCTGAAAGATACTTAGGTATTATTTCAGAGGAAGTAGAGAAAATGTTCCTCGTAGGTAATGGTGCTCATGGTGATGATCCCAAAACCTACAACGAGGTGATATCAGATATCGACTCCGAGAAATGGCTAGAGGCAATGCAGTCAGAAATTGACTCGATGCACTCAAACCAAGTCTGGACCTTGGTAGATCCACCAGAAGGTATAGTACCTATTGGGATGTAAATGGATCTTCAAGAGAAAGATTGGTGCAGATGGAAATGTGGAGACATTCAAGGCTAGACTAGTGGCAAAAGGTTATAGTCAACGCGAAGGCATTGACTATCAGGATACCTTTTTCCAGTAGCTATGCTAAAATCCATCCGCACATTGCTTGCCGTTGCAGCCTATTTCGATTATGAAATATGGCAAATGGACGTGAAAACGGCATTCTTAAATGGATATCTTGAGGAAGATATCTATATGGAACAGCCGCTAGGTTTCACATCCAGTGATACTGATCACAAGGTTTGCAAGCTGCAAAGGTCCATATATGGACTTAAGCAAGCATCTCGGAGCTGGAACACTCGTTTCAATGATGTGATCAAAAAGTTTGGTTTCATCAAAAATGAAGAGGAACCATGTGTTTTCAAAAAGGTCAGTGGGAGCGCTGTTGTCTTCCTCGTATTGTACGTGGATGACATCCTCCTTATTGGGAATGATATTCCCATGTTGACACAGTCAAAATATGGTTGTCCAAGGAATTCTCCATGAAAGACCTAGGTGAAGCATCCTTTATTCTAGGAATTAAGGTCTATAGGGATAGACCGAATAGGATGCTAGGACTTTCACAGAAGATGTACATAGAGAAAGTACTAAAGAGGTTTAGTATGGAAAACTCTAAGAGGGGATTAATACCCTTCAGACATGGTATTCATCTTTCCAAGAAGATGTGCCCTAGCACACCTGAGGAAATAGAATGCATGAGCAAGATCCCTTATGCTTCTGCAATAGGGAGCCTCATGTATGCCATGCTATGTACACGACCTGATATAGCCCATGCTGTGAGTGTCACAAGCAGATATCAGTCAAATCCAGGTGAAGAACACTGGACTTCTGTGAAATGTATCCTTAAGTACTTGAGAAGAACTAAGGATATGATGTTGGTCTTTGGTAATGGAGAACTCCAAGTCCAGGGATACATAGACTCGGATTTCATGTCTGATATAGATGATCGAAAGTCGACATCTGGAAGTCTGTTTGTGTGCAATGGTGGTGCTGTCAGCTGAAAGAGTTCCAAGCAAACCGTGATAGCAGATTCCACCATGGAAGCAGAATATATCGCTGCATCAGAGGCTGCGAAGGAAGCATTCTGGTACAAGAAGTTTGCTGCAGAAATTGGAGTAATGCCATCAGATGCCATTCCTCTATACTGCGACAACAATGGCGCCATAGCCCTTGCTAAGGAGCCGAGGTCTCACCAAAATCCAAGCATATTGAGCGGCGATACCACCTCATCCGCGATTACCTCGAGAAGGGTTACGTCGAGGTCAAGAGAGTCGACTCCACAGATAATGTGGCAGACCCACTTACAAAGCCGTTGGGCCAGCAGAAGATCGAAGCCCACCTTGAGAAGATGGGACTTAGACTTGTAGCCAATTGGCTTTAGGACAAGTGGAAGATTGTTAGATATATGTGCCCTAGAAGCCAGAATTGGCTGACACTTGTAATACACTTCTAGGGGCAAAATTATAATTTTGACTAAAATCAATAAAATGGGTTATTTTCTATCACATATGTGTATTTAGTGTCTGTGATACATCCTTTGAGTTAATGGTAATGATAATTCATATTTTCAAGAGTTGAAAATTTAAGACATGAATAATCATTATTAACTCATAAAATTGCTCCGACCATAGGATCATCACGAGGATGGTGATTGATCCGGAAGGTTGGTGTACAATCGCTTCTCTTTAGTAGATGAGTCTTGAGTCTACGGTGTGGAGACACCGGAGCGAGAGTATAGGTACTCGTTAGAGAATGAGGGCACTGAGCGTGACCACCTCGAGTAGTCATTAGGGAGTCTACCTTCTCGTCAATGACTGACTCGATGCTGCAGTAGTGTGTCTGGTTCTTTGACCTGAGGTGCATCGGACAGTTCACCTTGAGGGTGTTATAGTTTGACTACACCATTACTCGGTCTCCTAGCCATATGGAATCCTGAGGTGTATGTTGGCTATAGCATGTTCATTGTAGGAACTGGATTGGCATCAAGATGGAATCTATCTACCTCGGTGGTAGAGGAGCAGCCCTATGATAATCATGAGAATCAAGTCCAGAAGCCCATGGCCATGGCAGAGTGAAATAATAGAAAGAGTTTCTATTTAGATTTTCACATTGGACTCGAATCGAATGATTACATCATATGACAGAAACTAGGGTTTGACGAGTTTACCTTAACCCTAATCTGATCGGGGCTCAAGATAGAAGAACTTAATCACACAGGTAGCTGCACCAAGAGGTTCGCATTCAGCTCTGATGGGTTGCCACCATATACTGCTAGGTGTCACTGGATGGATTTTGGGAGCAATTAGAATGATTTAGATGATCGATCATTCTAGCTGTTCGAATCAGAAGAGTTCTGATCCATCGAAAGGAGTTTCGATGATGTCGATGATAGAGATCATGACATATCCCATTACCATACAGAACTGAACCTAACTGGGTCACACAAACAAGGGTTTGAATCTGGTGATCATCAATTGAACTGATCTAGTTCAATTGATCTGAATGAGATTCAATTAGGTTCAAGAAAATCGTGCTAGCACTCGATTGAACCTAACGTTCTTCTTTTGCTATCATAAATAAGTTGTCCTGTCTGAGCCAAAGGAGTTTGTGCTCAATCAGAGGCCTTCATATGGTCTGACTGGAGGTTGTCCAAGTCAGAAAAGGTTGTCTTATTTTGTAAGACATTACCTGCCATTTTTGGTCACCTGCCATTTCTTGTTCTTTGACTTTGGTCAAAAGTCTACCTTTGACTGGTCAAATATTGACCATTGACACTTTGACTTTTGACCACATGTCATGCACCTATTGGAGAGCTGGTGGGGGCCTGTCCCCCTACCAGAACCTGGCAAGGAGGAGGGCGCACGCCACCCTAGGCGTGTGCCCAAGTTGGAGGCGCCTAGGAGTCCTTGTTGGACAAGGACTCCATCTCCTTTTTGGATTCCAATTAGAGTTCTTCTAAGAACCAACTTTGACTAATCTTAGGTGCCCTCTAAGGAGGAATCCAGGGGACTCTATTCCCACCAATCAGATTTAGATCTGATTTCACAAAGGGTTGTGATTGGTTGGGAAGAAGAGGAGTTGGATCACAGTTAGTCTATAAATAAGACCCTGTACCCAACTCAAAGAGGCTAAGAGTTTCCATATGCCCAAAGGCCTTTTCTCCTCTCTTCCTCCATGCCAAACCTCCTTCTCCTTCTCCTCTCCACGTCCAAAAGGGTTTTGGACTTTGGTTGGTGCGATCCAGATCAAAGAAAGGCGATCAAAAGCAAGAAGGCTGCGCTGCTGCAAAGGACGACTGCTGATCTTCAAAAGGAGTTTTGAAGATCCTTCAGATCAGATCCAGATCTGATTTTTGGAGACATGATAGAGAAGAAGATGATCTCCAGATCTAGCCCAAGTGGATATCGGTAGAGGTCAGGCGCTTGCGTGGCTAGATCCAGAACCTTCCGCTGCATACAGGATCATCAACAGGGTAATAGGATTACCCAAATCAGGTAAATTAAATTTGATTTAATTTATCCTTATTTATTTTATTTATTGAAATAATAAAAATTAGATCTAAAATATCTCAGATCTGATATAGATCAAAGAGAAAATTTTTGAAATATATCTCTTGATCTGATCAGATCTGAACGAACCTGGACCGAGAAATCAGGATTTTCCTTTAGTTCTATAGGTTGGGAGACTTCAACATGACATAGGACCAGATCGCCAGCCTTGAATTCTTTATTTTTGATACGAGAGTTGTAATATCGAGCCATTTTTCACTGATAAGCTGCCATTCATACTTGTGCTTTTTCATGAACCCCTTTGAGTAGGTCCAAATTCATCCGAAGTTGCTTTGTATTGCTTTGGTCATTGTAATCTTCGACCCGATGCAAAGAAAGACCAATCTCCATAGGAATGATAGCTTTAGTTCTGAAGGAGGGATCGAAAGGAGTCTCTCCTATGGGAGTTCACTGGGTAGTCCGATAGGCCCACAGCTCATTATATAATTCATTAGCCCAAGTTCCTTTAGCTTGATAGATATTGGCTTTCAGTCCTTTCAAAATAGTTCTATTGGTTATTTCAACTTCGCTGTTAGCTTGCGGGTGCCCCATCGAAGTAAAATGCTGGGAGATGCCATAGCTTTGATAGAATTTAGCAAACTTTGAGCCTGAGAACTGGCACCAATTGACGGTAATCAACACTCGGAGGAGGTCAAATCTATAGATAATAGACTTCTAGATGAAGTCCATCACTTGAGCTTCGATAATCTTAGTTAAAGCTTCTGCTTCGACCTACTTGATAAAGTGTTGATGGCCACAAGCAAGAATTTTTCTGGTCCGATGCTTGCAAAAAGGAACCTTAAATATCCATCCCCTACTGTACGAATGGCCAAGGAGCAACTATTGGAGTCAGTGGAGTACTCGATTGATGCTGGATATTGGCATTCTTCTAGCATTGATCATAATGCTTGATGAAGTCGACCGCATCATCTTGCATTTTAGGCCAATAATATCCCAAATGAAGTATCTTATATACTAGGAACCTACCACCCAAATGGTTTCCACATACTCCTTCATGCACCTCCAAGATGGCATATTCTGCTTCAAAAGGATGAAGACATCTAAGGAGTGGTAAGGAAAAGGATCGTTTGTAGAGCTTGCCCTCATAGAAGATGTATCGGGAGGCTTGATACTTTATTTTCTGAGCCTCTTTAGAATCTGCTAGTAGTACTCCATCTCTTAGGAAGTGGATAAGGGGGTATATCCAATAAAATTCATCATTGACCTGCAACATTTGGATTGGATGTTCAGTACTGGCTTCTTTACAACTTTCAAGAATGATTTTTGGGAAAGATCATCCAATGCTGATGTTGTTGCCAGCTTAGAGAGTAGATCTATCCTTATATTTTTTGATTGGGATATTTGTTGGATGTCAAAATCAGAGAACTTCGATGTCAGAGCCTTCACTTTCTAGAGATATTTCTTCATGTTCTCCTCTCGGGTCTTAAAATCTTCCTTTACTTAGCCTGCCATCAGTTGTGAATCAATGCAGATTCTGAGCTTTTATACTCCAAGCTCCTTCGCAATCCTTAGTCCTGCAAGGAAAGCTTTATACTCAGCCTCATTATTGATGGTTGAAAATTCGAACCTCAAATCATATTTTGTTGTAAACCCCTCGGGCTGAAAGAGCAACAATCTGGCTCCCAACCTGGTTGCATTTGATGATCCATCCATATGTATTACCTAAGAGTAATCCAACTTCTTTGATGGGCCATGCTCTTCTATTATTTCTTCTTGAATAGGATCCGATGCTTCTTGATCATCAGAGATAGTACACTCTACAAGAAAATCTTCCAGGATCTGGGCTTTAATAGATGGCCAAGGCTGGTATTTAATTTCACTCCGTGAGCTTAGTTGCTCACTTCGCTAGTCATCCAGAGGTGTCAGGTCGATGCAAGACGGTCTTAAGTGGTTGATCAGTTAGCACTGTAATTGGGTGTGCATGGAACTAGGACCGAAGTCTTCTACCTATGACAATGAGGACAAAGAACAACTTCTCCAATTTTGCATTTCTCATCTCCACGTTTTGTAAGACTCGGCTGGTGTAATATATCAAGACTTTATCTTGTTCATGGACTAGCATTGCACTTATAGCGATTGGAGAAACTGCCAAATACAAATAGAGTTCCTCATTAATCTTTGGCTTGCTGAGGAGTGGTTCATAACTGAGACATAGTTTTAACTCCTCAAAAGCATATTGGCATTCTTCTTATTGCCCAGAGGTAGCAATCTAAGAAGGAGGTGAATTGAGTTCTTATAAATTTTTTACCAAATTTAATTCTAAACAATATGTGCTTCAATTCGAGCTATCTTTAGTGATTATGGGATGTATGCAATGGTATAGCAGCGGAACTAAGATAACAAAACCAAAGCATGAAAGTAAAGCAAGAATTAAAACAAAGCATATAAAGTATATAAAGAGATAGAAGAAGAAGCACAACATAATTATAACATCATTTATAATGGTTCGATGCAATCCACACCTACATACACTCTCCAAGCTTTTTCTGAGATTTTTACTATAATTCTTTCTTGATTATAATGTGTTTATTTTTTCAAACTCACAAACAAATCCAGTTGGTTTTCAACCGAAGCACCAATCAAAATCTTATACCGTTAATTTTTTCAAGCTCACTAATAACCTAGTAGAGTTTTTAGGCCAACTAACCAAAACCTATACAACATCCAATTACGAGCTTGGACTGGCCTAAATTCTAAGTTTCTTTTTTCTAAAGAAACTTATGATGAAACAAAATACAAGGATGAAGATTTTAGTTCAAATAAAAGAATAAAAAATGTAAACTCTTTAAAACTTTGAGAATATGCTGAAAGATTGCTATTTTGATGCTTCACTTCTCTTCAATTTATACTTAAGAGGATGTAGAAGATGTTAGAGAAGATCATGTTAGATGTGTGCCCTAGAAGCTAGATTGGTTGACACTTGTAAAATACTTTCTAGGAACATTTTCGTAATTGACTTAAAATTAATTAAAGAATTATTTGTTCTATCACATTGTGTATTAAAGTGTCTGTGATACATTCATTGAGTTAATAGGCATGATAACACATATTCTCAAGAGTTGAGAATTTAAGACATGTGTTATCATAATTAACTCATAAACTGCTCCCAATCGTAGAATCATCACAAGAATGGTGATCGATCCAAAAGATCAGTGTACAATCGCTTTCTTAAAATAGATGAGTCTTGAGTCTATGATATAAAAATACTGAAGCGAGAGTATAGATACTCGTTAGAGAACGAGGGCATTGAGCATGACCACCTCGAGCAGTCATAAGAGAGTCTACCTTCTCGTCAATGACTAGCTCGATGCTGCAGCGTGTGTCTAGTTCTTTGATCTGAGATGTATCAATAGTTCATCTTGAGGGTGTTATAGTTTGACTACACCATAACTCGATCTCTTAGCCATTCAAAATTCTGAGGTGTATATTGGCTATAGCATGTTCATTATAAAAATTGGATCGCATCAAGATGAGATCTATCAATCTCGGTAGAGGAGTAGTCCTATGATGAACATAAGATTGAATCCTAAAACCTATGGTCATGGTTGTGTGAAATAATAGAAAGAAGTTTCTATTAGTATTTTACATCAAACTCGATTCGAATGATTCATTCATATGATGGGTGTTGGGTTTGATGAGTTCACCTTAATTCTAATCCCATTGGAGCTCATGATAGAAGAACCCAATCATACAGATAACTGCATCGAGAGGTTCACTGTTCAATTTTGATGGATTGCTATCATATACTGCTAGGTATCACTGATGAATTTTGCGATCAATTAGAATTATCTTGATGATCGATGATCCTAATTGGATGAATCGAAAGAGTTCTAGTCCATCGAAAGGTATTTTGATAATATCGTTGATGGAGTCTATGACATATTCCATTACCATACAAAACTGAACCTAACTAGATCACACAAATAAGAATTTGGATCTGGATGTTATCAATTGAGCTAATCTAGTTTGATTGATTTGGATTAGATCCAATTATGTTCAAGAAAATTATGCTAACACACGATTGAACCTAATATTCTCCTTCTATCATCTTTCTGGTTTGTCTGAACTCAGTCAAATTGGATTTGGCTTATCCGAGAGTCTTGTATGGCTCTATCCTAGTCTGACTAGAACTTGTCTAGATCAGAAAAATCTTATCCTAACCTGATCTAGGCTTGTCCTGATCTATCGGATGGAAATAGGATAAGACCTACTAATTTTTGAAACTATTTGGACAAGGCTTATCCGAAAACTCTATAGAAATTTATCTTGATCTAACTGAACCTTGTCTTAGCTTGATCAAGACTTGTCCTAAATCCCATAAGATGAAAACAAGACAAGGATTGTCTTTGCCAGATTAAAACTTGTCCCAAAATTATGAGATGAAATTTGGACAAGCCTCTCCCAAAAATTCTGGATGGATTTTTCTTGATCTGACTAAATCGAGTCCTAGTTTGATCAAAGCTTGTTCTAACTTGATTAGGACTTGACATAAATCCATTGGATAGGATTTGAAAAGATTTTGTCTTAAATCCCATAAGATGAAAAAGGACAAAGGTCAAATGTTGACCCGGATGCAGGAAAGAAAGGGAGAGGGGCGTGCGCCCCCTGGAGACTATCTAAGGGCACATGCCCCCTTGGGATTTATGTGAGGAATAAGGGGTGTAGTCCTCTTTTGGCCGTGCACCCCATATGGATAGGGTGGAGGTGTCCCATTCAAATGAGATTTGAATGGATCAAACATATTTGATGAGATCAAACTCGAAGGGAGATAAAGTTGCTTGCGCCATCCAAACATTATCTTCCCATCTCCATGCCATTTTCTATGATTTTTGCATGACAAAATCAGAAAAATAAGAGGGTGGGGGATGGAGATCAGTTAAGGAGTCCTTCTGCATGTTAAACTTTGACCTATTCAAAGTAATATACAAAGAGATTCTTGACTAGCTCTATAAATAAGGCCCTGCACAAGCTATTGTGCATAGCGATTTCCCTATGGCGAAGCTATATGAAAATGTTCATCTCCACACCTCCCTCATTTGATCCTCTCCCTCTTCTTCATGCCCAAAAGTTGGGCAAAGTCTGCGAGCAAAGATCAACTTCCATCAGTGCGAAGATCAGTGAGAGACGACAGTGTTCGTAAGACGAATGTGTAGCCCTAAAGTTCATTTTGAAGGCTCTATGGGAAGACATCAGATCTGATCTTTGGAGATTAGATCTAGAAGGAGGAGACTTCTAGATCTGACTCAAGTGGATATCGGTAGAGGTCGAATGCATGCACGGCTCAATCAGAACCTCGGATCAGTCGTCAGATCATCATAATGGGTAAACAGTTTATCCGATCAGGTGATAATTGTTATCACTATTTTTGTTTTTATTTTACTTCTAATTTTAGATCAATCTAATCAGATCTAAAAACTCTCAGATCTAATTGGATCATAAAAAATTTTTAAAATTATTCTACTACAAATTTGATCCGATCATATGCATCCTACAACAGGAAAAACTCGATTTTTTCTTCAGATCACACTTAAAAGTTCTCTAAAAACTATGCACTAATATCTCTCGTTTCTTCCTTCTCAAGAATATTCAATAAGCTCACTCAAATCTGAATATTTTTCACTTATTCCCTTTTTTTCTTTTCTTCTTGTGTCTCTCTTTTGTTTCACATAAATTTGATAGCCTTTGAACTCATTTTTAGCCGTTTATAGCCATTAGAGACAAAAAAATAGCCATTGGAAAAAGTTCTTGGCAAAATAGAACAAGTTTCAGAACTAACCATTATTTCTATCAAATAGCATCGAGCCGGCTCGGATCTGATTTTGAGCTAGCTCGAACTGCTGAACTCAAAAATTAATTTTCTATTATCCTGATAGAACTAACTCGAATCTGATTTTGAGCTGGCTCAAACTGCAGAACTCAAAAATTAGTTTTCTATCATTCTGATAGAGCTTGCTCAAATCCATTTTGAGCTAGCTTGGCTATGTACCAAGCCAATGTATCAATCCCATTTCATGCCGGAGTCAACTCGGTTCCTTCCGAAGTCAGCTATAAACTTTCTAATTTTATTTTTCTTTATTGTTTGACCTTCCAAACTTCAATTTCTTGACTCTAATCTCTTCTAAATATAATTACTTTCTTTAATTTTATTTTTTCTTCTTCTAATCTTAGTTTCTTCATACCAAGCCATCCAAACTTGTGTGATTTTTTTTCTTTTAAGTATTTTGGCATGACATCTTGAAAGAATTTATTCTTAAGATAAATTTTTTATTTTGGATACTTGAAAAATTTTATATACATTCTTGAAATACATGATTAGATACATAATATACTCAAAATTTGATAATCATCAAAATTAATCATGGGATCAATAATATTTCTCTTTTTGATGATGGCAAAACTTTGAGTATATGCTAAAGAAACTAATGTGAATCAAGATATTATAAATAATAAAATAAAATTCATAATGAGCTTTTCATTCATTATACATCATTAGTATATACATATTTCATAATCTCATATCAAAATGATATTTTAATTTAAATTAATAATTTATCAAGATTTCAAGCATCAAATTCATTGAGTTTCTTAAGCATTAATCCTTTAAGCACATACTCAATATTTCTTTCCTCTTTTTTTGACAACATCAAAAAACTTATAGGAAGGATGAAAAAAAATCATTAAAATCAATAATATAAATATATCAAAAGAAGAGATGTATTAAGTTTAGAAAATTAATTTAAATAAATCATCTTTCTTTTGAAAATTTATCTTTTGACTCAAAATAAGTTTAAAATATTTATTTTAATTTAAAAAATTAGCTTGAATTTAAATATCAAAGATTTTCCTCTTTTTTGAATAAATATGATCTTTAATCAGATTTTTAAATATGCACTTTTAAGTTTTAAGAGGAATGAAGCTTTCAAAAAATTTAAATATGAAATCAAGCATAATATATACTTTAATATCTTTTCTTTTCTTAAAAATTTTCAGTCAATTAAATTTAAAAAATATATGTATCAAAAATATATCGAGCAAGTCAAAAATAGTATCAGAACAAAAGTAATTTTATAATGATTTCTAAATACATATTAAAAGTTCTGTATTATATTTAGATTTTTAAATAAATTTCAAAAATAGATTTAGAAATTCATTTCTTGGAGTAGGAGTATGCTTCAAATTTCTTTTAAGTTTAATTAATTATCAAGAATGATTAGGCAATCACGTCTTATAAATCAAATTGAATGAACAAAAATACATGAAAACTCAAAAATATAATGCAATCAATGTTTATTTTTCTTAACACAAATTAATTAGAATTTTCAATCAAATCAAGTTAGATAACATTCATAAACATTTCTCCTCCATTTTTTTTTTAAGATTAAATATTTTCTCCCCTTTATGTACCAAATTGTATCAAATTTGAATTTTGTGGCACATTTTCCTTTTCACAGATAACTTTAATTCAGATTTATTTATTTATTTATTTATTTATTTATTTTTAATCACAATAGATCTCTCTTTTTTTTAAAATCAAAATAAATGATGTAAGCAAATTCTCAGACTTAGTTCGAAAAATCCTTTTGGCATTAAGAATAAAAAAACACTTTTCAAGACTAAAGATGGTTCATTCAAAGTAAACCATAGGATGTATTTAGTTGTTCAAGAGATCATTTCTTCTTTTAAAGGCACCAATCATTGTGAACCATAAGGGCATTAATCTCATAATTTGTCTCAAGATATAATGACAAGATATATTCATGCAAAACTAGATTTGAGACAAAGTAGTTATTTTTCTTTTGCCAAATAATGAATCAATAGGGTGCAAGGCAAAATTAATGCCATTGATACCAAGTATAAAAAATATCTCAAAAAGGATCTTCTTGATATCAAACAAGAAAAATAATTTAATTTTGGATACCCAATATTTTGAAGAAAAAATGGTAACATCTTTGAAAGATCTTCTTTATGCCAATTGAACTGAAGTAAATCAAGATTTTCTAAAGAGATTTGATTCCATTTTAAGATTGAAGAAAAATTAATTTTCAAATTCATTGCTTGAAAATGACGTGAATAAAATGTGAAAACATAGTTCAAATTCAGTTTGATACTACTATGAAAAGCATTTTTTAAGTTTGTTTATGCAAAGTGTTTTTCAAATTAGGCTTGATACCAATTAATTATCAAAAGATCAATCTAAGCAAAGTATCAAGAATACAAATGTTCATTAATAAATTTTCTTTTAGAGGTAAATAGTGATTTTCAAATTCAAGGGCATTTCCAATTAAATGATTATAACTTCTTTAATATTTTCTCCTCCTTTTGCAAAAGAATAATGTGGATTTTACTTTCAAATTTAGATCAAGACTATTTTTCTTTTTTAAAAAATATAGATGTACATATATTTCTTAATTTTAATTAAAAAAACTTTGAATTTTAAAAATTTTGAATAATATAGTCTTGAAAATACTTCTCTCCTTTTTTATATTAAAGTAGATCATTCAAAAATATATCACAAGAATTTATCTCAAATAATATAATAGCAATTATGTGATCATGAAAATTCAAATATGAGACATAGCATATTTTTCTTTTGCCAATAAGATAATGCAATAGAATTCAAGGCAAAACTAGACTATTTGATATAAATTATAAGATAAACTATAAGAACCCCCCTGAGTTTAGGTGTATATTATACTTATATCTAGAAGTTTGAAAAATCTATCATTATATCCTTAAGGTTTATTTTTAACCTACACTTTAACCCATACAGAAGAATTTTTGTAGGTTAAAAATAATCCTAAAGGATGTAATGGTAGATTTTTTAAATTTCTAAATGTAAGTGTAATTTATACCTAATCTTAGAAGGATTTCTGTAATTTATCCTAAATTATAATACCAATTATGATAAGTTTTTGAAAAATTATTTGTTTGTATATCTGAAAGATATTTTTATTTATTTCTTTAAGCTTTATAAATATAAAATAGATAGATCCTTTCAAAATTAGAAATTTGAATATATCATTCAAAGCAAATCATAAAAAAATTTATTTATTCTTTTAGAAAATATTTTTTTCTTTTCTTAAAAAATATTATACATTAAGTTTGGAAAAGATATCAAATATTTATAATTTATCTCAAAATATGGCTGTGCAAACTTAGATTTGAGATAAATTTTTTTTTTTTTGCTAAAAGATAAAGCAATAGAGTGCAAGCCAATGATTTACTATTTGATAGTAATTATGAAAATTTTGATACCAAGAGTTTTGAAGTTCAAACTAAATAATAATTATCTTGATACCAATTGAACTAAAATTTAGACCAAATAATAATATTCTTGAAAATTTGATACCACTAAAAGGTTAAAGAAGATTAATTTTCAAAAATTTATCTATTAAAAGTAAGTTCTACTTGATATCAATTTTTTAAATTAAAGCTAATTTTTAAATTCTATTTGATATCATTGTAAAAATAATTCTTTCTATATTAATTTTTTATATCAATTATTTTAGTTTTGAAGCCATAAAGCTACATTGATTCAAGTTAAATAATTTTGACAATTTAAAATAATAAATTAAATTGAATTAATATCAGTAAATCATTCAAGTTAAGAGATTTTTTAGTTAAAAAAATTCATCTATTTTCTTAGAAAATATCAAATAATTTTTATTTTTTAATTAAGTTTCAAAAATATTTCATCCTTAATATTTCAATGATGTTTTCTATGCTAGAAAATTTAATTTACTTAATTTTCTCTCATTTTCTTTTTATTTAATTAATCATTGATATCTCCTCCTTAGTTTTATAAAATGAGCATATATTGAATCAATTAAATAAGCATAAAAATTAAACAAATATCAAACATACATAATTTAAAAAAAATCAGATTTTCATAGATTTATCAAAATATGATTTCATGAATTGATCAGTACATCAATACATTCAGAATGTATACAATCTACATCTATAAAAAAGAGGATTGCTAGGATCACTAAAAATCTAATAAATGAATACTAGCATCCTAAGATGTGGGTCCAAGGATAATCAAATGATAGATCAAGAATGATACTCAAATCAATTAGAATTAATCAATTGGAGTATAATGATCAATCAAATTAAATCAAGATTAGGTCAAGGGAAAACTAGATATAGGCTCTATGAGTTTTGGTTTGACTAAAAAATTTTAAATCCTCAATTAGGGGTAAGCCTAAGATACAATATAATTCAATATATCAAGGACTTAAATTTTATGATTAAATGATTTATCTTTGAGTGCTTATTTCATATACATTTTAGAAAAATCTTGATAATTTAGCATCTTATGGGGGAATATCAAAAATTAATTTTTCTTACAAATTTTTTGCCAATCAAAAATATTTATAGTAAATTAAGCTTCTTTTAATTTAAGTTCATCAATTGCAAATTTTGATATGGGGAAGTTAAGACATCATGCTGAATTTTAAGATAACTTTATTTCAAATTGATTCAAAAGAAGATATATAGAAGAGAGCATTTTGACTTTTTAAAATCAAAATATTTATCTCTTTACAAACATAAAAATCAGTCATTCTAAAAGTATTTCAAGCAAGTAAATACAATATCAAACCATATTAGATAGATCATTAAAATTAATAGAATCAATGAAACAAGCATTGATAGCATGATGTAAGAAAAATTTAGATTATACCAAGTATCATCACCCATCCTCTTTATTTCCAAGGTATTCATTCACAATAATTTTCTTATTTTATTCTATTGGATCCATAGTGTACTTGCAAAATAGGTTTGCAATTTTTGATACCCAAGCTTTTTTGGGTCCATTGGAGTTAGTGCTCAAGATTTCTTTTGAAATCCAAAGTTACCTAACCAAAGTATGGCCAATTCTTTTAAAATTATATTCTAAAATTTTATGAACTACTTTATTATATTTAAGATATTTAATAGAATGAATTTTAGTTGAAGCTTTTGCAAACATATTCTTAATAAATTTTTATTTTCTTAAGAGATTAAAATAATTTTAACTTTATAGAAAATAGATTTTTTTATTTTTCATCATTGATTGAAGCTTTTCAAAACTAAATATGAATTTTTTAGCAATTAGCTTCAATATTTCAATTCCTTTTCTTAGTTTGGAGTTCTCTTCCATAAGAGATTTTTTAGAATTTAAATAATTTTTTTCAGCAAATGAATTCTTTTCTTTTATAAAATTCTCTTTTTTAATTAAGAGTTTATTCTTTTCTTCAACTAAAATTTTATTGGGTTTGAGAAGTTCTTCCTTTTCTTTAGCTAAAGTTTTAATTTGTTTCAAGAAATCTTATTTTTTTTGGCCAAATTTTTCATATCTTTCATAAGATCTTTCTTTTTTACTCAAAACTTTATTTTTCTCTTTAGCCAAAGAAAGATTGGATTTTCTAAGCTCTTTATTTTATAGCCTTATTCTTTTATGTTCATCCATTAGATTATTAAAAGCTTCATATAATTCATCAAAAGTAAAATCAGAAGAGTTATTAATATTTATCTCATTATCATTGGCTATGAGGTAAGAATTTATAGCACTTTTTTCTCTTTCTTATTTATCTTTTCTTTGCCTAGCTCCCCTTTATCGATGCCTTTTTTTCTTCTTTTTCTTCTTCTTTTCATCCTCATGAGCCATGAAGTATAGATTGGGATAAGCTTTCTTATCTTCTTAGGAGCTTGACTCTTCTTTTTGATTTGCTTCCTCATAAGTTCTTTTCAATTTCTCCCATACATGTTTTGCTGAAATACATGAAGAAATTATATTAAATACATTTAGGTCCAAGGAGCAATAAAGCATGTTCATGGCCTTAGTATTTAGTTGTATTATTTCTTTATTAATAAATGATGAATTGTGTATGTAAGGGCCATTGACAATAATCTTCTATAGATTATAGTCATATGCTTGAATGAAGATTTTTATCCTAGCTTTTCAATAAGTATAATTTGAGTCATTAAAAAATGAAGGTTTATCTATGGAATGGCCTTCATTAAAAAGAGATTCCATTTTGGATTGCCAAGATCTTTAGTTCTTGACTACCAACGATTAATAATAAAGTATCTATTTTGATACCACTTATTATCCAGAGGTAGCAATCCAAGAGACGAGATGAATTGGATTCTTATAAAATTTTTATCAAATTTAATTCTAAATAATATGTGCTTCAATTTGTGCTATCTTTAGTGATTATGAGATATGTGCAATGGTGTAGCAGCAAAATTAAGATAACAAAACCAAAGCAAGAACTGAAATAGAGCTTTAAAAGAATTAAAAGTATATAAAGTATTTTAAGGAAAAGAAGAAGAAGCACAATATAAACATACCATAATTTATAGTGATTCGATGCAATCCACACCTACGTCCACTCTCCAAGCTTTTTTTGGGATTTTCACTATAATCCTCTCTTAATTATAGTATGTTTATTTTTTCGAACTCACAAATAAATTCAGTTGATTTTCAACAGGAGCACCAACCAAAATCTTATACTGTTAGTTTTTTCAGGCTCACCAATAATCTAGTTAGTTTTCTAGACCAACCAACCAAAATCTATATAATGTGTAGTTATAGGCTTAGACCGGTCTAAACCCCAAGTTTCTTTTCTTCAAAAAAATTTGTAAAGAAACAAAATACAAGGATGAAGATTTTAGTTCAAATAAAAGAACAGAAAATGTAAACTCCTTAAAGCTTGGAGAAGATGCTGAAAGATTGCTCTTTTGATGCTTCACTTCTCTTCAGTTTATACTTGAGAGGATGTAAAAAATATTAGAGAAGATCACACTTAAAAACCCTCTAAAAGCTGTGCACTAATTCCTCTCTTTTCTTTCTTCTCAAGGATATTTAATAAGCTCTCTCAAATCTGAATGATTTTCACTAATTCCCTTTTTTTCTTTTCTTCTTTTATGTCTCTCTTTTATTTCACACAAGTTCTATAGCCTTTAAACTCATTTTTAGTCATTTATAGTCATTAAAGATAAAAAATAGTCATTAAAAAAGTTTTGGATAAAATAGAATAAGTTTTAGAACTAGCCATTATGCTTGCGGCGTCAAACTGGCTCGAATCTAGTTTCAAGCTAGCTTGAATTATAGAACTCAAAAACCAATTTTCTGTCATCCTGATAGAGTTGGCTTGAGTTACAAAACTCAAAAATTAGTTCTCTATCATCCTAATAGAGTTGGCTCGAATCTAGTTTTGAGTTGGCTTGAACTACAGAACTCAAAAATCAATTTTTTGTCATCCTGATAGAGCTGACTTTGATCCATTTCGAGCTAGCTAGGCTGCATGCCAAGCCAATGTATCAATCTTGTTTCATGCTAGAGTCAGCTTAGTTCCTTCTAAAGTTAGTTCTAAACTTTTTTGATTTATTTTTCTTTATTGTTTGACCTTCCAAACTTAAATTTTTTGGCTCCAATCTCTTCTAAATATAATTGCTTTCTTCAATTTCATTTTCTCTTCTTCTAATCTTACTTTCTTCATACCAAGCCATCCAAACTTTTATGAATTTATTCTTTTAAGTATTTTGACATAGCATCTTGAGAGAATTTATCCTTAAGATAAATTTTTTATTTTGGATACTTGAAAAATTCTACATATATTCTTAAAATATATGAATAGATATATAATATACTCAAAGTTTAGTAATCATCAAAATCGATCATGGAGTCAACACTCCTGTCCACTGAAAATTCTTTGGCTACTTTAAAGTTTGGAAGAAAAGAAGATAGCATTTAGCCGATCTAGAGATGAATCTATGCTTAGTGCTGTTATCTTGCCCATGAGGTGCTAGACTTCTTTAATGTTGTTTGGTGTGCTCATCTCCAATATAGCTTGGATCTTCTCCATATTAGCTTCTACCCCTCAGCTAAATACCATAAAATCTAATACTACTACAGTAAAGGGCTATGGCAATGGTCCCAAAAAGTGAACCGCTGTCATAGCCCAAAAAACTACCTCCATGTCACCATCATCATAGATCGATGGCAATAATTTTTGCAGCGATTATCATAACTGCTGCCATAGACAGCATATGGTAACAATTAGTGAACCACTACCATAGATGCCTATGGCAGCGGTTGGATGAACTCTATGGCAGTGGTTTACAAACCACTACCATAGGTTGTCTATGGCAGTAGTTCATCACCCGCTGTAATAGGTGGTCTAATGCAGCAGTTCCATAATCGCTACCATAGATCTAATGCAGTGGTTTTGCAATCACTACCATATATTATGGCAGCAGTTAGTACACGATCTATGATAGCGGTTGGCATGCCTACAATAGTGGTTTTATGACCACTGCCATAGATTTTGAATAATAAAAAATATATAATTTTTTTAATTTTTATTTTTATCTGATAAAAGTAGTTCAATATATAATATTAAAAAATATGATTAATATAAAAATATTTTTGAAATGCTTAAATTTTATTACTGAATAAAATTTATTATAATATTTTTTAAAAAGAATATATCAAAAGTTTGCTAAATCTACATTAAGTCATCATCACCGGAAGGAGATGGAGCACGAGCTGGAGGGACTGGAGCTGAAACATCGGCCAACATAATCTCAAAGTCTATGAAGTCAGCTCTAAAATGTATGCTGAGACTCATCACCATAACGATTGACTGCATGTCGTTAAAATAATAAATAAAAATTAAGCTTGATTTTAATATTAAGTAGGATAGTAGTGAGTCGGATGTTGATTTTCTCAAAAATTAAAGATTGAATTATGTTCAATTTAATTAAAAATAATAAAATTTAAATTAATCTCTAGAATAAAATTTTAAATAAGTAAGTTAAAAAAATTAATTATAATTTAGTAAATTAAAAGAAAGTAACTACTTAATTAATTAGGGTTTTAAATTAATTAAAAATATTCTAGAATTTCAAATTCATCTCTAACATGATTATAGTATTTTTTTTAATATAATAATTTATTATTTTTTAAAATTTAGTTATGATTATGATCTATTTTTTTTGAGCATGTATCTTCTGATCATATCCATCTCAATAGAATCATAAGCTATTCAATACTTTAATTCTTAAAAATTGGTAACATAACTTTCTATTGATTTTTTCTAATATAAACTATTAAATCTAGTATGGACTATATCTTTCGATCATAACCCATCTTCATAAATATAGCTTATTTAAATATTAATCAATAATAAGTATATTAATATTAGATCTCATGCATGGAGAATAAGAGTTAAGATGGGATAGGAGAACATGCCATTCATTGCATAAAAAAATTATGAAAAATAAAAAAAATACAACCATACTCAAAGACTTCATCTATATCTCAGAATTTTGATCTTTAGCTACTCATGATTTAAAATTCTCTGACTCCCGGCATCCTCAGATCATTAAAAAAATAAAAAAATAAAAAAAAGAAAGAAAGAAGAAGAAAGATAGAAGAGAGAGGCTTGGAGGCTTTGTTTTCTCCCAAGAGGGGTCTCAGTTCAGGTTTTGGCATATCAAGTCCTTAAATAGAGGAAAAAAGAAGTCTGTGAGTTCTTGTTGGACTCAATTTGGAGTTTAGCTCGATTTATTCGGATCTATTGAAGTTCTGACCATTGGATCTTGATCAAACATACTAGATTTTATCAAAAATCAGCCATAAACCCTTATATTATCACCTAGATTTAATTCTGACTGTCGAATTGAAGCCGAATGAATTTTTGTCGTTGGATCATGCATAAGAAGGGTGGATAATCCTAATCAAAACTAGAATTTATCCTTGTCATTAGATCTTCACCGGCTGCGATGATGACCATTAGATTGCGCATCATTGTTCCCATGGATCGAGCTCGTCGAGGATCACAACCAACCAGAGCTCGCTGCACCATCTAAAATCTTGAAAATACCCCTGTACATCGTGATATAAATTTCATAGACCTCTTAGTGGTCTAGGTTCGCCATATGGCATGCATCAATTGACCGCACCGACTAAGTTGGATGGTCCACGCCTATTCCATGGACCGATTGATCGGTCCACTGCGCACAATCTTTTTTTTTCTTTTATTTAAAACTTTTGGGCTTCATATTTTTTTTATTTTAGCTTTGATTTGAGTAAAATTTATTACGTTAGAATTTATAAATCAAGCTCCTCGATTGGTGGACTTTTTTTCTATAAAATACTAATAAAAATATTAATTTTTTTAAAATAAATATTAATTAATATTTAATTTAATACTATTATTTAGTAATTTATGATAATTATCACATCCTCCAACTTAAGTTTCACTCGTCCTTGAGTAAAAAAAAAAATTAGAGATATGTACCGACTCAATAAGATGTGAAAGTTTCTTCAGATCATTCTAAAGTTAGTTGATACTTGATTAGAGATTTAAGAAGTACATCATCGGATTATTAATTTTCATTCCAAATCATGGTTAAGTGAAGAATATAAAATTTTAGAGCTTTTTTTTAATCAATTCTCCATCTTTATTCTTTAAATCCTCTATCTTTAGTATAGACTAGAGTTTTTTTTTTAATATAGTTAGTATAATATTTTAATCTCTTAAGCTTTCTATCTGATCCTTATAGCAAGCTTTGGATCAATGACTTTCAAACTAGTTGGCTTTAGGGCATTAGGTATAGAACACTCCTCGGACTCATTGACTCGAGTCAAATAGGCTATAGGCTAAAACTAACTATATAGCAAGCTTTTTCACATTGCCCACTTTTTTACGCAAATAATATTGCTTACTTAGGCAACGGAACTCAGTTACTCGGTGGAAGATCAATGTTTAGAACTTGCTTTTTATTTTTTTTATTTTTTTTTATTTTTTTATATTTTTTTTACTAATACACATACAAAGTAGATTCTTTATTGAATATAGGCTAGAAGAAGATTTTAGAATTACTCAAAAATTTATTCTATTCTAGACCTAACCATTTATTAGGTTTTCTTAATAATTTGATTTTTAGTATTTCAAAAAAAATTTAAACTATCAATCAATCATTGATTAAAATTTTTGAAAAACTTCAGATTGACACAAAATTAGGTACATAAGACTAATTATCACCATACTTGAGCACTTAAAATTTTTTATTTATCCTTCCCTTCCAATATAATTTTCATTATCCTCAATGGAGGAAAAAAAATAGAGTGTGATAAATGACAAGAAGATAACAAGAAAAGAATTCACTTGATTTAGTATATTCTTGGCACGGTCTGAGTTTTAATTGTTCTTTATTCAATATGGGTTTGTAGTTCTCCCCCCAACTTAATCTTGAAAGAAAGGTAAACTCAAAAATAAAAAAAAAAAATCTTAAATGTAAAAACCTGGGTTGCCTCCGAGTAAGCGCTAAATTTAACATCCTCAGCCGAACCCTAAGAAAGAGTTTTTGGTATAATTAGCTTTAGCACATCCTTCAAAGTTTCAAAAAGATAAGGCCAATCAGGAGGCCTTGTCATCATGATAGAAAATCATTCATGGAATACTTTTCGATGGTTAAGCATAACCCTAATCAATAAAATATTAGGAGCAAGCATATTATACCAAATTCTATAACTTTTATAATGTCCAGGAAGGGATTGTGTTTGTTGGATAGAAATTAAGGGTGGTGGTTTATAAATTTCTTCAACTATAGCCTGATCTTCCCCACTTCCTTTCTCAGGTCTAATATGTCTCGGTATCAATTCTTCCTGATTATGGCACTTTTTTTAAATTTATTTTAAATTTGCCTCCATACATCATTTTAATATTATAAATAAATTTTGGAGGCAATTCTTAAAAGTAGTGCCGAATACAAAAAAATTAGACTTAAAATCATTATCCCATATTTTAGCAATATTCCATCCCACAGCTTCTTTATGTATCTTTAGAACACATATAAGTTGATCTTCCTAGGTAGGTATCACTGCTAGTGTGTCTGTAGGTATATTAGAAAATGGCTTCAATTTTAAATCTATTGGTGGTTTTAATAAGGAAGCTATTGATGGGCTAGGTGGTGGCTCAAGTTTTTCAATTCATGGTGGGGTGGTTTTAGGATAGGATTTTTCTACTTAGTAATTAATTTCTGTATTGTATCCATCGTCATCAAAATTATCCACCTCATAATGAGCCAAATAGGGATTTAATGAATCTTGGAAAAGAATTATGGGTGAAGCTTTCTTTAGTGTGTTATTCACTTGTGGTTCTTAGGAAGTCTCTATTGATTTCATCATCTCATCAATTTATCCATCCCCATTAAAAGAAATTGGTGATTCTAGGGCACTTAGGAATGGATCCATATATAAGTGAGGTGATGGAATTGGTTCATCCCACCATTCTAATTTTTTTCTATAACTTTTTGCCTCTCTTATATGGTCTAATAGGATATTTTTAGTTTTGCTAGATTGTTCTGTGACCATAGGTAAAGAAGATGATGATGTAAATGATTTTCTATGTATTTTTGCCTCAGTTATATGGTCTAAGAGGATCTTTTTGGTTGTGCAAGGTTGTTCTGTGACCGCTTCTTTCTAGAGAGTTATATGTGATTGTTTAGGAAAAGTTTTTAGAATATTAAAATTTCTAGCTATGTATGGTCCCTCAAGGTCACTCTCAGGCTGACTAGGCAACTCTATTTCCTCATGCTGATTAAATGTAAGCCCTCGCTTCTCTAGTTCTTTAGAAGTTTGTATAAGGTCATTTTGTTATTTTATCATGATTTTTAGATATTTTTCTAAAGAATTAAGCCTTTATTCCTCTAGATTATTCAATGGTTGATTGATAAATTCTAACTCATCTACTACTCGCTAAATCCTCTCCTCACAAGTTGACTCATTATTATTTGGAGAAGATTGATATTGTGGGTAGGGCATATTATAAGGTGCATCCATGAAAGTAGGTCTTTGTAGCATCGAGGTAACCACTGGTTGTGATTGCCATAAAAAATTTGGTTAAGCCCCCTAACCTGGATTATAGTATTAAAGTATGGGTTATTTCTTGGTCTGTAAGCTATTTGGATTTGACTTGATAAATTTGCTCATACATATACTTAGAAAATCGGTATGGGCATTCACTTGCATAATGGATGGGGCTCGAACAAATTATACAAACTTATTGTGCAAGAAAAAAAGATGGATATAAAAAATTTCTATTGGCTTCTAGATGATCTAATCTACTAGATAGCTCAGTATAAAATTCCATCTCTAATTATTATTTATTTTATTTTATTTTAGTAAAAAGAATAAGAAGAAAGATGAGGAGAAAGAATTCTAAAGATAAGAGCCTAGAGGATCCTAAATCTAAGGATGATAGATGAGAGTATTTTAATTAAAGTTTTAGTTGTAAAGGTAAATAAGTTAGGTAAACATGGACTCTCTATCCTAGGATTAACATGGATCTAGATAGCTCCTAACTACCAAGATCGTCTTTGAGCACTCCAGATAAAGGATCAGCCACTCAACTAGCCAGGTAAGTGTAAGATCGATGGAAGTCTTCTCGTTGCTTTTCTTAGATACCAATTATCTTGGCCAGGTAAGTTAATAGAACCAATTAGGTAACCACCTTTCTTTGCGATGTAATCCCTAAACCACTTGCCTAGACACTAGTCGAATTGACTAATCCTAATCCAATCCAACTCTTAGGATTTCTTATCCTAATGAGCTCGATTATCCTTAGGAGCCAACATCTAATTAATTTTAAATTAAGATCTAGATCAATGCAATATGAAGGATGATGGTTTATGGGCTAAGAAAGGATGATCGAATATCCATCTTATCTTGTTTAATGGGTCATGTCCTTAAAATGTATTATGAATATGCAATGCAAATCAAACAAGATATCCAAACATATTAAAAAATTAATTTTATATAATATTTATGGTTACTCTTAATTAATTAAGTATTATGAGATGTCGGTGATTTTTTAAAGATTTATGGTTGTGCCTTTTTATGGATATTTTTTTAGTTTTTTGGTTGTATGGTTTTGCAAAAGAAAGTAAATTCAAGTGATTAAGTCTTAAAAACTAATAAATTAATCTAAACTATAGAGAGCATAAATCAATTATGAAAAGATAATAATAACTAGATAAAATTAAAGAATAATAAAAAAATATTTTTATTTATTTTTTAATTATTTTTAATTAATTAATTAATTTTTAATTAATTGAAGCAACCATGCTACAATCCCAGGCAATAGTGCCAAAAATTTGAATGCTTGTCGTTAAAGCAACAAATAAAGATTAAGTCTGATTTTAATATGAAGTAGGATAATGGTGAGTGGGGTATCGATTTTCTCGATGATTAAAGGCTGGGTTGCATTCAATTTAATTAAAATAATAAAATTTAAATTAATTTTTAAAGTAAAAATTTAAATAAGTTAGTTTAAAAAAATTAATTATAATTTAGCAAATTAAAAGAAAATAATTATTTAATTAATTAGAGTTTTAAATTAATTAAAAATATTTTAAAATTTTAAATACATCTTTAACATGATTGTGGTAATTTTTTTTAATGCAAGAATTTATTATTTTTAAAAATTTAGTTATGATTATAACTTAGTTTTTTTTAGCATGAACCATATCTTCCGATCATGATCTATCTCAATAGAATCATAAGCTATTCAATATTTTAATTTTTAAAAATTGATAATATAATTTTTATTATTTTTTCTAATATAAACTATTAAATTGAGCATGGACTATCTTCCGATCACAATCTATCTCTATAAATATAGTTTATTTAAATATAAATTAATAATAAATATATTAATATTAAATCTCATGCATGGAGAATAAGAGTTAAAATTAGATAGGAGAACATGTCATTCATTGCATAAAAAAAATTATAAAAAATAAAAAAAATACAATCATGCTCGAAGACTTCATCTATATTCCAAAATTTTGATCTTTAACTACTCATGATTTAGAATTCTTTGGCTCCGAGCATCTTTATATCACTAAAAAAAATTATTGCCTAGCTAGACAACCCAAGAGGGGGATTGAATTGGGTTTTCAAAAATTTAAAATAGATACGTGCAACGTAAACATTCGAAAGCTATGTGAGTAAGATGTGAGAGCTAAGAAATGCTAGAGGGGTGAGCACACACACATAAATAAGAAGTTTTTATAGTGGTTCGGTGCACTCCCAGCACCTACGTCCATTTTCTAAGTAAGACTCTTGAGAATTTCACTATAATTCCTCAAGATTACAGTCGGATAATTTTTTCGGGCTCACTATCCCAAAACCCAGTTGGTTTTCTCCTAGGTTCATCAACCATAATCCTTACAGGAATCAGATAAATCAATACAAACCAATCAATGGGGAGTAAAGCCCTAAATTTTGAGTTTCAGCCCCTACTAAAATCGAGTACACGAAAAGAAATAAGAAAGATTTACAACAAATAATGCTCCTTTAAATGAGATGAATGGTTGTCATTGCAGTTCATTGAATTTTTTTTTGAATGCTTGGAGTTATTGCACTTCAATACTTGAGAGAACTTTGAGTGAAAAGGATTACTCATGGAAAATAGGATGTTCGTTGCTTTTCTCTCATTTTTCTTAGATTTCTTCTTTTTTCACAAAATCCATCTTCTCCCTTTTATATCTGGAGCATTCCCTCTCGTCTGGATATGATTGGAGTTCAGAAAAAGTAAAATCCAACCATTAGAGAGTAGAAACTAGCTATTGGAAGTGAGAAAAATAAATCTAGAATAGTCCGTTGAAAAGTTGTTGCCGTATCTCGAGACCTCTTGATTTATCTCAAGATGTCTCATCCAATTTCGAGACTACTCGGTTTGGCCAGGAGACTTCTCATTCTCAGATGCTCGAAAATTTACTTTCTAAAAAAAAATGTATCACTTGAGACTAACAGCTCTCGATTCTGAATGAGATATCACTTCAAAATCACGAGACCTCTCGAGAATCCTACGAGACCTCTCGCTCTCAGAGCATAGAAACTAAGTTTCTATCTTCTGAGAATGAAACATCTCGAGATTAACTCGAGACCTCTCGAGGGCATGCTAGAGCCTAGTTTGAGCATGCCAGACTTCACGAGAGCTCTCAAAAAATTTAGGAAATGTCTCAGAAATTGATCCAAGATAATTTTGAGGGAATTCTTTCTACCAAACAAGAAGATTTGACTTTTATTTGAGTTGGACTTTGAGCCATCCTTGTTTTGGTAAAGGAGCTCTCTTTTTTCTGATATTTGAATACTTAGAATAAAATATATTAGTAATCATTTGCTTCAATATTTGGTTATCATCAAAATCACTTAGGGGGTAAACAATCTCCCCATTTTTTATGATGACAAAACCTTAAGCAGTTCATAAAAAGAGTGCAAGGGATATACGTACCATATATCAATGAATGAAAGAATATGACATGCTCAATTTTAAAAGGACTCAAATTTCCAATGATATATACAATGTATTAACAATGCTCTTCCTTAATGTATCCTCTTTTGATTCATATGAGATTAATTAGTGTTACTTAAAAAAAATTTTAATATGAGGTTAAGGAATTCATTCTTGTATATATTTTCTTTTGAATTCATTCTTTTATGTATTTTCTCCCCCTTATACCTTTTTTCTTATTTTTTTCTCTCTTTTTGTTAGCATCAAAATCACATAATTAAGATGTAAGAGAGTAAAAATAATTATGATCAAGAAACAAGAACATAATTAAGAAAATTTGATTGCATTTTAGAAAGATGAAATTACAATAACAAAATTGTATATTGGTTTACAAAAATGAGATCTATACTAATATACACCAAAGATACCCGAGCAACAAACAAAAATAAGTAGAAAGAGCTAGACCTATTCCTCATCAAAGAGAAACTCTATAATTGGTTCAGAGGAAGATCTAGGTCTAAAAGATGATAAGTAAGGTGCAGGTCGAGGAGATGGTGAGGATCGAGAAGTGCATGGAGTCTGAGATCCAAGGTTGCCAATGCGATCCATAATCATCCGTAGTGATTTGATGAGGACTTCAGCAGTAGTGCACTAGGTGATGACGTTCTCCTCTAGTCTTCATCCAATCCTTGTAGTCTCACTTATCAAAAGCTCCATCTAAGCCGATGATCCATGCTATTCCTTCTCCAGGATTTCAAGTCTTTGTGATAAACTGCTAACTTGTTGGCTAAGCATTTCAGTTTGTCCCTCAAAAGACATCCTTTTTTCTCAATACTCACCAACAATTGATGCTTCACACTGGAGAGGAGATCAATGAACCTTTCAGACATCTTTTCAACTACTTGCTCTACAACCCTTTCAATTAAACTTTCTTGGTCAAAAATAGAGGGTGGTGCAGGAAATTGACTTAGAGGCCCTTGTGGAGTATGCGGAGACCCCGATGTGGTGAATGAAGGTCTAGCTGTAGAGGATGAGGGTGGAGGAGGTGGAGGCTTGTGCTCCTCAAGCTCATTCCTAACAGCAGTTTCTTCTTCTGCCCTTACCCATCTATCATCCTTTTTCATAAATTTTATTCTGTTCAAAGTTTCCTCATTTATATAGTTGGTGTGTGCTAATTCTTAAAATCTTCATCATCTAGATTGACATGAAAATTTTTGAAGATCAGAATGAAAATCATCCCATAGGATAAATAGGCTTTGCTTTTGTTGGCTACGTCTTTCAACTGTTGAAGCATCAGGGATGGAAAGTTTATAGGTGTCCCGATTACCAAGTAGTACATAACAGTCAGTTCCTTTTTGCCTACCCAATCATGCCTTCTGACTTATATGACTCACTATGCAATGTAACAATCTCATTTCCACTGAAAGATAATTCAAAATCAATTATTGATTTTCATCCATATTTTTTCTTTCCAAAAAATATTTTAAAGCTTCACTTTTATTACTCAAACTCAGATAGCTTGTCCCTAACCTAGGTCCTTCTAAGAGTTGCCTTATTTTTCTCTCATCCAAAAAAATATAAACTCCTTTAACAACAGATTCTATCCTTGATGCTTGCTCAAAGTTAATATTCTCAAAGAACTCTCTAATGAGGTCCGGATATACGTTTACCTCAAGAGAGCATAGCTTCTCTCAACCTTGTTGCCTCAGCCATGACCTAATATGGAAATTTTTCTTATCTAGGTATCCAATGTCAACTTTCTGATCCGTTGAGATTGTCCTCATGGCGATGAATAGTAAGCTCGTAAAGAAGAAGCGGACGGAGATGCTTAGAAGATGTCCCGCTGCCACTTTGCCCTAGCTTCGATCGAAGGAGTATTGGACAGTCTTTGGGTGACTGTGGTTCTCTTCTTTGGAGCTATTAGAGTCTCGAATTTGGATGAAATGGGCAATGGAATAATGATTCAAGAGGTTTGGAGGAGTGGATGGGAGTTTGGGAGAGTTTGGGGGGAGAGGTCTCGGAGAATGAAAAGAATGAATGAGAGAGGGGGCCCTCTCGAAAGCCTGATTAAAAAAGGGCCCCACGAAATTTGAGAGCTCTCATCTTGAAGATGAGACATCTCAAAAAATCGAGATCTCTCACGTTTATAACGAGAGGTCTCGAAACACAGCCAAGAGGTCTCATGTATAAACCAAGACGTCTCGAAGATGGGAGGAGAATCAGAATAAAAATGGGATTTCAAGCTGACTTTTCTTGAATTTTCAAGATAGAATTAAGGGTGTCTAAGATGGAAAAAGAAGACAAAATATAATAAATTCAAGATTAAGTATATTTATAGAGGATCATATATACCAAGTTCACCTCGAATTTTTGAAAATCTATCTTCATTTAGAGGTTTTATAAAAATGTCAGCTAGTTGATTTTCAGTTGATACAAATTCAAGCATAATGTTATTATTTTGAATATGATCTCTTATGAAGTGATGTCTAATTTCAATAAGCTTTATTCTTAAATGTTAAATAGGATTTTTAGTTAAATTTATGGTACTAGTGTTATCACACCTAATGGGTATATTATTTTGCTTAATTCTAAAATCTTTGAGTTATTACTTGATCCATAGTATTTGAGCACAGCAACTCCCCGCAACAATATATTGGACCCCAACCGTTGATAGTGCTATAGAGTTTTGCTTCTTGCTATACCAAGAAATCAAGTTCAACCCTAGAAATTGGCAGGTGCCACTAGCTTCTTTTCTATCTAATCTACATCCTCCATAATCAGCATCAGTATATCTTATCAATTCAACGAAGGATTGTTTTGAGTACCAAAGTCCTAAGTTATGTGTATGGATTAAATATCTAAAAATTTATTTAATAGCTAGTAAATGAGATTCTTTAAAATTTGATTGCAATCTAGCACACATGTATATACTAAACAGTATATCAGTCCTACTTGCAGTTAAATAAAGTAAGGATTCTATTATATCTCTGTAGAGCTTTTCATTCACATTCTTATCATTTTTATCTTTCTTGAGTTTGCATGAGGGGCTTATTGGTGTGCCGATCTCTTTTTCATTTTTTATGCCAAACTTCCTCAGCATCTTCTTGATGTACTTTGTTTGGCTAATGAAAATGCCTTTCTTTGATTGTTTGATTTAAAGCCTAAGGAAGAAGTTCAGCTCCCCCATTATGCTCTTTTCGAATTCATCCTACATCAATCTTGTAAACTCTTGATAAAGAATTTCATTAGTAGCTCCGAATATGATGTCATCCACATATATTTGAACTATAAGAAGATTATTATTATTTTTTAAAAAAAATAGTGTAGTGTCCACACTTCTTCTAATAAAATTATTTTATAATAGAAACTTACTTAATCTCTCATACGATGCTCTAGGTGCTTGTTTAAGTCCATATAGTGCTTTATTTAATTTATACACGATTAGAAAGTGAGTGATTTTCAAAACCAGGTAGTTGTTCTATAAATATATTTTCAGTGATATAACCATTCAAGAAGGCACTCTTTACATCCATTTGAAATAATTTAAAGTTTATGTAGCAAGCAAAAGCAAGTAATAATCTAATAGCCTCTAATCTTGCTGTAGGAGCATATGTTTCATCAAAGTCAATCCCTTCTTCTTGATTATATCCCTTAGCAATCAGTCTAGCTTTATTTCTTACTATATTTTCAAGTTCATCTAATTTGTTCCTAAATGCCCATTTTATGCTAATTATAGGATGATCAAGGGGTCTATTTACAAGAGTCCATACATTATTTCTTTCAAATTAGTTTAGTTCATCTTGCATAGCTAGCATCCAATTAGAGTCTTTTTCAGCTTCTTCTACGTTTTTAGGTTCTATTTATGAAACAAAAGCAATATAATTAAATATATCTTTAAATGAAGATCTAGTTCTTACCTCTTGTGAAGGATCATCTAAAATAAGTTCTCTTGAGTGATTGTGTGCATACCTCCACTTTTTAGGTAGATCTTCATGATCATTAATTGTTTCATTTTCATCATTCTTCTATTGTTCAATGGTTGTTGTAGATTTACCTTTGTCATGAACATTATTATCCTTCAAGTTTAGCTCCTTCATTCCATCTTTGAGAATTCCTATGTCATCATCAAAAATATCTTTCTTTCTCGAAGATAGATTATTAGCTTCATCAAAAATGACATGAACTGATTCTTTAACAACCAAAAAATATTTGTTAAAGACTCTATATTCTTTACTAGATATAGAGTATCCAAGAAAGATATCCTCATCCACCTTAGTGTCAAATTTACCTAGGTTGTCCTTATCATTATTATGAATGAAGCATTTGCAACCAAAGATATAAAAATAATTAACATTGGATCTTTTTCCTTTCCAAAGTTCATAGGAGGTTTTCTTTAAAATTGGATGAATAGAAATTCTATTTAGGATGTAACATGCTGTATTAATGGCTTCAGCCTAAAAGTACTTGGATAGATTCCCTTCACACAATATGGTATGGGCCATGTTAACTAAGATTCTATTTTTTCTTTCAACAACTTCGTTTTATTGAGGAGTTCTTGGTGCAGAAAAATTATATTCTATACCATGTTCATTACAAAATTCTTCAAAAAATTTATTTTCAAATTTCATGCCATGATCACTATGAACACAAACTATAGTTAAGTTCTTTTCATTTATTATTTTCTTATAAAACTTTAAAAATATTGAAAAAGCTTCATCTTTATGTGCTAAATACAAAATCCATGTGAACCAAAAATAATCATAAACAATGACAAGACCATACTTCTTTTCTCCTAGGCTTGTAGTCCTAGTAGGTCCAAACAAATCCATATGTATCAATTCAAAAGGTCTAGAAGTTGAAATTATATTTTTAGATTTAAAACTCTTCCTAGTTTATTTTTCAAACTGACAAGCATTACAAACATGATCAAATTTAAAATTCAATTTTGGTAGCCTCTTAACTAAATCTTTATTAAGTAATTTATATATAGTATGCATGCTTGCATAACCTAATCTACAGTGCTAAAGTCAACAAGTTTCTTTGATGTTAGCATTCATTGCAAGTAGGCATTAACCACTTTTCATAGTAATTTCATCAAGATTTATCATGTAAATATTATCACGCCTAAATCTAATGAATTTTAAACTATCATCTAAGGAACTAGATACTTTGCACAAAGATGATTCAAATGAAACTCTAAAACTTTTATCACATAGCTGATTAATACTAAATAAGTTATGTTTTAAGTTATCAACTAATAGCGCATTATCCATGAAGGCGGAAGGAGTAATCTAAATTTTACTAATACCAATTATTTTTTCCTTACCATTATCGCCAAAGATGACTACTCTGCCTTCCTTTCTTTCTAGGGTGATGAATTGCTCCTTATCACCTAACATATGCCTTGAGTAGCCGCTATCCAAGTACCATTCATGTTTAAATTCTTGGGTTGTAAGGCATTCCTGCACAAACAATCAAGTGATACTTTTAGGTACCCAAATCTTCTTGGATCCTTTTGGATTAGTAGTCATAATTTCTTTTGGAATTCAAATTCTTTTAACTTATTTTCTACTGAATTTTCTTGTGTTGCACTCAAATATCTTGTGTCCTATTTTTCTGCAGCTAAAGCAAGTGATATGTGAGGTGCTAATGGATGTGGGTGCAATGAAAAACTTCTTTAGAAACTTTGTCTTGTCTCTAGATTTATATCCTAGGTTGGCTTTATTATAAACTCCTCTTTAATTGTTTAAGATCATTTGTAATTTTTCAGAACTACAAGTAAATTTATCAACTAATGATTTTAATTTATCTACTTTATCCTTTAGGATTTTGTTTTTCTTTTTTAACTTGTTGTGCTCATAAATTACTTCTTCCTTTTCTTTTATAAGAGTTTGATTCATTTCTTTAAGATTTTTATTTTTTATACTAATCTTCTTAAAATATTTCATTAAGTCATAAAAGCATCTTGAAGTGCATCAAAAGTAAAATCTAAGTTAAGTGTAGAGGATACCTTATCATCTTATGTCATAAAGCACAAGTTTGCTTCATTTTGGTTTTCTTCCTCCGAGCTTGACTCGTCGTTGTCGCTCTAAGTCGCTAACATTATCTTCTTCTTCATTCTTTTAGACACTTTCTTTAACTGAGGACACTTAGTCCTAAAATATCCAGGCTTCTTGCATTCATAGCAAGTGGGCTGATCCTTCTTCTTTTCTTTCTCTTTCTTCCTACTAGCTTCTCCTTTAATGAAGCTTCTCTTCTTAAATCTTTGTCTTCTTCTTTTCATAAACTTCTTAAATTTTTTGATCATCAGGGCCATGTCTTCATCATTCTCCTCATTGGTGGATAGATCATCTTCTTCTTTAGCTGTCATGGATTTCAGGGCTATTGTTTTCTTCTTCTTACTATCCTCTTCATTGTACCGACCCATGGTAAGCTCATGTGTCATCAGGGATCTAATGAGTTCCTCCAGAGATAGTATGTTCAGATCTTTTGCCTCCTAGATAGCTGTCACCTTGACTTTCCATGTCCTAGGCAAAGACTTGAAAATCTTTCTTACCAATTTACTATTAGTATAAATTTTTCCTAAACTTTTCAAGCCATTTATAATATCAATAAATTTTGTGAACATGCTAGTGATTGATTCAGTAGGATCCATTTTAAATAATTGATATTAATGAAGTAACATGTTAATCTTTATTTTTTTGACTTGATTTGTTCCTTCAAGTATGACCTCAAGTCTATTCCAAATTTTTTTTGCAGAATTGTAAGTAAAAATTTGGTTAAACTTATTTGCATCAAGGGCACAATAGAGTACATTCATTGCTCTGGCATTTAATTGGATAAATTTTTTTTCCATTTCATCCCAATCCTTCTCCGGCTTAGGAGAGGATGTGCCATTGACAATGACTGTAGGTGTGTGTAGCCCATTGATAATGACGCTCCATATGTCATAGTCGAGGACTTGAATAAAATGTGTATGCGAGCTTTCCAATAGGTCTAGTTAGACCCATTGACAAGAGGTTACCCATTAGTAGATTGCCCTTCGGTAAGTGAACCTCCTAGTTAGATTGACATAATCTTTATCTCTAGTTGATAAAATCAATAATTAGTAGAGAACCAAGACTCTGATATCAATTATTGTCCAACTAGACAATCCAAGAGGGAGGGGGGTGAATTGGATTTTCAAAAATTTAAAATAGATATGTGCAATGTAAACATTTGAAAGCTATGTGAGTAAGATATAAGAGCTAAGAAATGCAAGAGAGCTGAGCACACACACACAAATAAGAAGTTTTTATAGTGGTTCGGTGCACTTCCAGCACCTACGTCCACTCTCTAAGTAAGACTCTTAAAAATTTCAGTATAATTCCTCAAGATTACGGTCGGATAGTTTTTTCGAGCTCACTATCCCAAAATCTAGTTGGTTTTTTCCTAGGTTCATCAACTACAACCCTTAGAGGAATTAGACAAATCAATACAAACCAATCAATGGAGAGTAAAGCCCCAAATTTTGAGATTCAACCCCTGCTAAAATTAAGTACATGAAAAGAAATAAAAAAGATTTACAATAAACAATGCTCCTTTAAATGAGCTGAATGGTTGTTGTTGCAGTTCGTTGAATACCTCTTTGAATGCTGGGAGTTATTGCACTTCAATACTTGAGAGAACTTTGAGTGAAAAGGATTGCTCATGGAAAATAGGGCATTCATTGATTTTCTCTCTTTTTTTAGATTTTTTTAAAAAAAATACATCTTCTTTCTTTTATATCTGGAGCATTTTCTCTCATTTGGATATGATTAAAATCTAGAAAAAAATAAAATCCAACTGTTGGAGAGTAAAAACTAGCCATTGGAAGTGAGAAAAATAAATCTAGAACAGTCCATTGAAAAGCGATGTCTCAAGATCTCTCAATTTGTCTTAAGATGTCTCGCTCAATTTTGAGACACTCGATTTGGCCAGGAAACTTCTCATTTGCAGATGCTCAAAAATCTGCTTTCTAAAAAAAATGTATCGTCTGAGATCGAGAGCTTTCGGTTTTGAATGAGATATCTTGTCAGAACCGCGAGACCTTTTGAGAATCCTACGAGACCTCTCACTCTCAAAGCATAGAAATTAAATTTCTATCTTTTGAGAATGAGACCTCTCGAGGGCATGCCAGAGCCTAGTTTGAGCATGCCAGACATTACAAGAGCTCTCAAAAAATTTAAGAGACATCTCGAAAATTGACCCAAGGCAATTTTAAGAAAATTCTTGCTACCAAATAAAAGGATTTGATTTTTATTTGAATTAGACTTTGGGCCATCCTTATTTTGGTGAAACAGCTCTCTTTCTTCTAATATTTGAACACTTAAAATAAAATAATTTAATAATCATTTGCTTCAATATTTGATCATTATCGAAATCACTTAGGGGGTCAACAAAAATAAAAAAAAAAGAAAGAAAAAAAGAAGAAAGAAAGAAGAAGAAAGAGAGAATAGAGAGGCTTGGAGGCTCTATTTTCTCCCAAGAGGGGTCTCTGTTCAGATTTTGGTGTATCAAGCCCTTAAATAGAGGAAAAAAGGAGTCTGTGAGTCCTTGTTGGACTCAATTTGGAGTTTGCCTCGATTTATTCAAATATGTTGAAGTTCTGGCCATTAGATCTTGATCAAACATTCCAGATTTCATCAAAAATTAGTCGCAAACCCTTATATTATCACCTTGATTTAATTTTGATTATCAGATCAAAGCCAGAATGAATTTATGTCATTAGATTGCACACAAAAAGGCTGGGTAATCCTAATCAAAATCGAAAATTATCCCTACTGTTGGATCTTCACCAACTGCGATGATGACTGTCGGATCATGCATCACTATTCTCATAGACCATCGTGGACCGAGCTCATCAAGGATCGCAACCAACCAAAGCTCACCGCACCATCTAAAATCTCAAAAATACCCCTATATGCCACCATATAAATTTCATAGACCTCTTAGTGGTCTAGGTTTGCCATGTGGTGCATGCCAATTGATGATGCTTGCTAAGCTGGATGGTCCATGCCTATTCCATGGACCGACCGATCGGTCCACCATGTACCGATCTATTTTTTTTTTCTTTTATTTAAAACTTTTGGACTTCATAACTTTTTTATTTTAGCTCTAATTTGAGTGAAATTTATTACGTTAGAACCCATAAATCGAGCTCTTCATATTGGTGAACTTTTTTCTTATAAACACTAATAAAAATATCAATTTCTTAAAATAAATATTAATTAATATTTGATTTAATATTATTATTTAATAATTTATGATAATTATCAACGGTCATAATATCCTATAGCTGAGTAGCTTGCTCCTTAGCCTGAATAGCCTGCTCTCTAGCTTGAGCTGCCTGCGCTAATGCCTCCTCAAGCTACTCCTAATTGATGATACTGAAAGCATGTAAAGAGATTCTCATCTCAGATCAGTAGCTTATTGGCATATATGCAGGCCTGCATCGGATCCTCCTAGAGTGCTCAAGCCCCAGGACCTGAAATAGATGGTCATGATGGCCAGAGGTGTCCGGACCCTTGCTAGCAAGCACATCTAACTGCTCTTGTAATTACAAATTCAAACAAAATATCATAAGAAATGTTATAATACTAATCATACTAATATTCTATTTATTACTTACAAAAATTCTTTCAATCGCAGCATTCATTGGCATGCCCTTCTTGTCTGTACGACTAGATCGAAAGATGGTGCGTTATGGATGGACATCACCCTCTCTTTCGTCAGCTAAAATAATGGATCAGTTTATTAGAAACATGTAAAAAAAATATTAATTTAATTTATAAACTAAGATTCAGAATTTATTATCTTTCTATGCACATGATTGGCCATAGACTCACAATCGAGTGTGCATGTACTCCTAAGCTATCTGGTTCTCCCAATTTTGATGAAAGATAGTTTAAAAAGTATTTAATTAAATAATAAATATTTAAAAAATATTTAAATATAATTATTAGTATATTAAAAAATTTAAAAGTTAGAAATTAAATCTGAAACTTCTAGCTTCTCCAATGCTTAATCATCCCCTCCCACTAACTCGAGGGACAATCTTAAATCTAAGGAACAAGCTCCTTTGGAGCATCCTATCAGTGCTCGAGCCACCTTCTATGGAGCTTGATCTTATAGTTTTAATAAAACTTCCAAATCTTCTTCAGTCAGGCATCTCAAACCCTCTCATGATCTGGAAAGTCATCCTCCTCTATACAAAGTTATCAAAAATTAGTTATAAAATTATTCTAATCAAATATAGTGTAAATATATTAAATGAATAAATATAATTAAGATACACTTATCCATATCTTCTTTCACATCGGTTCGTGATACTAGCATCCATCAATCATCAATCTACGAGCAGTACTGGAATGATGTTGGACCACCTCACAAGCACTCCCAAAAAGGAATACATCTCCTACATGGGCTCTCCAACTGGCCTTTCCTCCCGATCGTACTCTACCATCACTTGATGCTGGTGGTTCCACACATGCGGCATGCATATGGGATCGCAAAATATCCTATTGGATGATGTACCTATAATAAAAATATATTATGCAAATATATAATAGTGTACAATAACTATACAAATAAATAAATAATTAATTAATTAACATAATAAAAATGTACACTCACTAGCCATGGAATCATGCAACATGGATGCCAGTGGAGACTCATCGATGGTGAAGCACGTGCTGGAGATGTGGCTGACGGTGGAGGAGTAGATGCTGATGGTCCCTAGATAATCGATACGGTGGTGGATGGAGTATGCTTTACCTACGACTCAGATATGAAGCTCCGCGTAGCTTGCCGAGGGACGGAGATAAAAGCTAGATGACGTTTTGGTACCATCATGACCTACAACATTAATGAACATTAATCAATATAATATGTTGAACAATAATATTAGTAGAGCATCAATAAATAGACTCTAACTAACTGGAGTCTATTTAAATCTTACCATACTTTTACATCATACTCTATTGATAGAAAAGGTCAAGCGAGTATGCGATATCGAGCTTGGTATTGTATAGCAATGCTGCTTACCAAAGCACATATCTAGTAGAAAAAATAAGCAGTATCTAGAAAATATTGCATTAAAAATCAATGTTAAGATTTGTAACTTTATTATAAGTTCATTTTGGTTAGTCTAGATGATTGTTCTTTCTGATATATCTACATGGATAGGTCGAGTTCATTGTAGATATCCAAAAAATTATAGTACATGATGAGGAGGATTTCCTTCCCCTCCAAGTGGAGTTGCATCGCATACCAGGCATTTCAATGAAAGCTAGATAGCATTTTAGTGTCTTAGATTATATATATTAATCAATTGATGGGTCTATCATCATGCAATGCAATAAATAAAAGCAATAAGATATAAACAGTAACCCAAAAAATGCTATGAAATAAATTCTACAATATGAATTATATCCATAAATAATTAAGGAGGAGCAACAAATAATTTCACTTTCTATCTACCTTCTAAGATTTTAAAAAAAATCTGTCTCTAACATTTCCTTTATATATCATCTCAAAAGCATTAAGGAGTACTCTTTAAGCTAGTCAGGATATAACTTACCTTAAATATTAAAAAATTAAAAAAATAAAAAAATAAAAGTAAAATAGAGGTTGAGATTCATCATTTAATTATGCATTATAACGTTACTTTTGGTATCCGCTATAATTAAACCAAATCGACTGCAAATGGTAACCCGCTAAATAGTCGCTAGCCATCCAAGATCATCTTACCATTTAGAATTATTAAAATATTTATAGAATAAGAGAAAAAATAAAAGAGCTTATATCACTAAAAATATACTAAAAATTAACCATTTTTCATCTAAAATCATCAGAGCCTCTTTATAAAAAAATAATTTTTAAAATAAATAATATAGAAAATAATAAATAAAAAATGATATAAGATAAGTCAACTTGAAGATTTATCAGCCAAATTGAATATATATATAGTATTTTTATTAGTATTAAATTTAATAATTTAAAATATAATATTAAGTTATGAATATATTTTAATTTATGATATAAAATAATAAATATTTTATAAATAATATTAAATTTAATAATTTAAAATATAATATTAAGTTATGAATATACTTTAATTTATGAATATAATAATAAATAATTTATAAATAATATAATAAATTTAATATTATATTCATTAAGCATCAAAATCACATCAATTAACATGCTAGCAATCCAAGTCATATAATATATATGCTTAGAAAAATAAATTAATAAAAATTTTAAGAAATATAAATTAATAAATAAATTAATAAAAATAATAGGACCAAAGGGTACTAGTAGAGGTGGTCTATGATGGGGCGGGGCCAAAGTCGATGGCAGGATGGGGCGCAGGACCAAAGGGGGTCGGTAGTGGGGCACGACGAAAGGGGGTGGTGGGGCAGGACAAAGGGCCAGAGTCGAGGAAGGCAGGGCCAAAGGGGGCCGATGATGGGGGTGGCTGGCAGTGGGGTAAGCCGGTGGTGAGACGGGATGCAGGGCAGGGATTGAGGGAGGCAAGGCTCGTGGTGATGCTAGAGGAAAGTGGGCAGTGAGGCTAAGGGAGGGGGCGGCGGTGGAGGAAAGGACCTGGCGTGAGGCTGAGGGAGCCAAAGCCAGAGGGAGATGAGGGAGGGGGTGGGAATGGGTGGGCCGACGTAGGATGGTAGCTAGGGCATGGGTAGCCAAGGCAAGAAAAGAGAAAGAGAGAGAGAGGGAGGTGGGTGGGGAGGCAGCCAACGAGGGGATAGGCTAGCGAAGGGGCGGGTTGGTGGCAGGGAGGGTAGCTAGGGCTCGGGTAGAGAGGAGAGAGAGAGTGTGTGGAGGTCAAAAAGATAAAAAAATTAGCATGCAAGAAAAATTTTATGGTAGACCTATGATAGTGGTTTTCGAAATTGCTGCCATAAGTCTATTACAGCGGTTATTATATAACTATAGCTATTTTATCTATAGCAATGATTATCAACCGCTGTAATAGAACCTATAGAAACGATTTTTGCCAACCACTACTATAGATGCAAATATAAATTTTTTCATATTTTTTTTTAAATATGATATAATTTTAAAATTTAAAGTCCATCTTCATCATTCATTATTTAAATAATTATTATTAGAGTATCATCATAAAAGACTGTCTCAATCCGATAGCCCTAGCTATGTCGATTGATAAAATTTGATTTCAACGATCATAAAAAATCGCATGATGATCTGATAGATAAAGACTATCGACTAATCCAAAAATTTGCAATGATGATCTTTATAACGTTTGTAGCACACTATCAAAATCTCACTTTAATCAAACATCATTATCATGGTCAATCTAGTACTGGATAATTTCTATCGTTAAATAAAAAATATATGATCAAAAGGCCAAATAGTATCTGATTAATAGATAAATTTTTAGATAATTGATCTTTACTACTAATTTAATTATTTGTACGATAGTGATCATAAAATTTAAATCATATCTATATGAACTATCCACGTTAAACATATCTTACAAAAGCACAAGCATAATTATATAAGACCTTTAAGAATGAGTACCAGAAGACATAATTTTGGATCGCATAGTTTGAATTTTATGATCACCACTATACAAATGATTAAAGTAGCATCGAAGATTATTTATCTAAAAAATTACCTCATAATCAAGCACTATTTGGCCTTTTGATCATCATTTTTCATTTTGCATCCTAAAATTATCCTATGCTAGATTAACTATGATAATGATGACTGATTAAAATTAGATTTTAATAGTGTGCTACAAACATCATCAAAATCATCATTACAAGTTTTTGAATCAATCGATGGTCTTTATCTATCAGATCATCATGCAATCTTTCATAATCATTAAAATCAAATTTTATCGATCAACATAACTAGGGCTATCAAATCAAGGCAGTCTTTTGTGATGATACTCTAACGATAATTATTTAGATAATGAACGATAAAGATGAGCTTTAAATTTTAAAATTATATCATATTTAGAAAAAAATATGAAAAAATTCATATTATGCATTTATAGTAGCAGTTATACGTAACTGCTACTATAGATCGAACATACGACAGTGATTAGGCAAAACTACTACCATAGATAGAATCTATGGCAGTGGTTATATATAACCACTGCTATAGGTCCAATATATGGCAATGGTTCAGTGTAACTGCTATCATAGGTCATTCACTAATAATTGAGCATATAGCAGCGGTTGACTAACTGCTATAATAAATCGAATCTTTCACAGTAGTTAAGTATAACCGCTGCTATAGATTTAACCTAATATAGTGGTTATAACTAACCGCTACTACAGATTTTACCTATAGCAATGGTTCTGCATAACCGTTGCCATAGGTTAACTTATGGCAACTATTTTGTATAATTGCTGTCATAGGTCCTATCTATGGCAGTGGTTAGGTATAACCGCTATCTTAGATCCTATGATAGTGATTTTTTAAATCGCTGCAATAGTATACGCTACCGTAGCCCCATTCTGTAGTAGTGTAAGATTTTTTTGATGTAACTCTAAAGGTATGTTTAGTTGAATTCAACTTCATCTGATATTTTCTAAGGATGACGAAAGTCTCCTCAAGATCTTCCACATCAGTCTGAGATGTCCTGCTCTTGACAAGCATGTCATTCACGTAGACTTCCATGTTATGATCAATTTCATCCTTGAAGATCTTGTTTATAAGGCACTGGTAAGTAGCACCTATATTTTTTAGGCCGAAGGGCATTATTCTGTAGCAAAACAAACCTTGGTTAGTAATAAAAATAGTGTCTTCTTCATCTTCGGGAGCTATCCAGATTTGATAATATCCCAAGAAGGCATCCATAAAGGTGAGTGTGAGCTCAGGTATGGTGCTCTCAAATCTTGGAAGCAGGTAGAAAGAGAGCAAGAAGCAAATGAAATCAACCATCGAAAAGCTTCAACAAATGCTTCAGAAGAGCGGGCTCGGTTCCTATCAGAGCCAGCTCGAGCAAAAGTTTGGAAAGCGTATCAAGCTGATACATTGGAAGAGCTGGCTCTGTTCCTGTCAAAACTAGCCCGAGTAGAAATCAAGTTGGCTCGAATTCTGAGAGAGCCGGCTTGAGCAGTAGAATAGAGAGTGATGATTCAGGCTCTCATAGGAGACATCACCATCCAGTCAGCCCGATTGCTGATCGAGCCAGCTTGAGCTGTGAACAGAATAGAACATGATTTCTATTCTAGCCTGAGATTGAGTTTAATCCTAGAAACTTAGAACCTTGATTTGTAAGGTCCTAAGAGGGCTAACCTATGGATTGGACTAGAATTTATCTAATGAGTGTGTGCATGGGAGACATGGGTGTACATGGGCTCAAGAAGTGCATCACATTATGTTAGCTAGGAGAGTTTTTTAGATTGGATCTTATTTGACCAGGTACATATACTCTATACTGAGTTTTATAAACTAAGCATAAAATCAATACAAGCCTTTCTTTCTGAAATCTCTCTTCCTCTCTCATTCTTTCCCTTTTCTCCACATCCTAGGATTTGCTAGGATTTCAACAGAACGGTCATCCCTTTTCTCAGATCCTTGTTGCTATTTCCACAATCATTGAATAGTAAGGATTATTTCCAACAGATTGATATCAGAGCAGCCATCTGATATAAGAGCCCTGGAGTTAGATCTGATGGAGAAAAGGTCAAAGCTTTGCCTGATATTGTGGTAAGGTGCTGAACAAATTATTTTAAACATTGTTTATTCTCTTTTGTATTTAATTATTGGAATCTGGTTGGGATGGCATTGGGTACCATCAAGATGGATTTTGGAAAATTTGATGGCAAGGATAACTTCAACCTTTGGCAGCAAAGAATAAAGGATCTACTAATGCAGAATAAGATCTACAAGCTCTTGACTCGTGAAAGATCGAAAAAGTTTTTGTTGAAGAATGGAAGAAACTTGAAGAGATAGCCTTCAGTATGATTCGTATGTGCCTCACTGATGAGATTTTTCTAGAGATTTATATGAAAACCACATCGAAGGAGCTTTGACAGAAATCGAAAAACATGTATATGGGTAAGAACATGACAAATAAGCTATAGTTGAAGAAGCAGTTGTACAGTTTGCAGATGCCCGAAGGAGGAGACCTAGTTTTCTACATCCAGAAGTTCAATCAAGTTGGCTTGAATGTTATGAGCCTTGATATGAAGATTGATGAGGAGGATAGAGCTCTCCTATTATTGTGTTTGCTGCAGCAGCATATATGATAGTCTCATTACTACTCTGGTGTATGGAAAGGAGACATTAAACTTTAAGAAAATGGTTAGAGTTCTCAGGTCCAACAAGCAGCGAGAGAGGCTAGTTAGAGAAAACTCTAATTCAGAGGTACTTTTGATGAATGAGAGGCAAGGAAGACCTAAGAAGAGGACTCCAGATAAATCTAAAGATAGATCAAAGTCTCAAGAAAATCAAAAGGCTTGAAAATACTACAAGTATCATCAACCTAATCATATTAGAAGAAATTGCCCATTTTTGAAGAATGAAAAGGGGAAGGGCGCTTCAAAGGGTGGATTGACCAGCAGGAGTGGTGCTCTATCATTTGAAGATAGTGGAGAAGATATACTGGTAATATCAGATGGAGTAATAAAGTTGGATGACCACTAGACATTGGATTTAGCATATTTTCATCATTACACTGCACATCAGGAGCAGTTCTCATCTTATGAAAGATTCAATGAAGGAAGTATAAGTCTTGGAGATGATCACCCATGTAAAGTTGCTGGTGTTGGTATAGTCAGAGTGAAGATGTATGATGGAGTCATACGGATACTCACCAATGTAAAACATGTGCTAGAATTGAAAAAAAAAAATCGATATCCCAAGGTTACTTGGAAGGACAAGGATATGCTTTCAGTTGTCAGCCAGGCAATGGGTGTTTGAGGTTTTCTAAGAACACATTAATGGTGATGAAAGAAAGAAAACTGAACAACAACCTATACAGAATGGAGGACTTAGTGATTACAGATAGTAAGAAGGTGTCTATAGCAGCACAGGAGGAGCAGCTAACCTACAAACTATGGCACTATCGTATGGATCACTTGAGTGATAGGAGGCTCACAGAGTTGAGTAGGAGAGGTCAGATTCCAACATTTAGAAAAAAAGAAGATGACTTATGTAAGCCTTGTATCTATGACAAACAACATAGAGTTACATTTGCCAGTAATACCAAGGGGAACAAAGCTGTTTTGGAGCTTATTCACTCAAATATATGGGGACCGGCACCTATTGCATCTCGAGGTGGAGTGAGATATTTTATCACCTTCATAGATTTTTTCAAGAAGGTATGGGTCTATCTGATGATAAAAAAAATTAGATATTTTTGCCCAATTTAAAATCCAAAAAGCTGAGGTGGAGAAGAAGATAGGACAACCAATGAAGTGTTTGAGGTTTGCTAATGGAGAAGAATACACCAGCCTAGCATTCAGGATATACCGTGAGAAAAATGAAATGAAATAAAATGCCATTACACTATGAAGATGATCCCTCAGTAGAATGGTATCACAGAGAGGATGAATTGGACACTGATAGAGAAGGTCAGAAGCTTGAGGCTGCAGGCATCACTGCCCAAATTATTTTGGCATGATGCTCTTATTTATACATGTCTTCTTGTTAACAGATCTTCCCATACAAAATTGAACGGAGGACTTCCAAAGGCTATCTGGAGTAGGAAGAAGGTGAAGCTTGGCCACCTAAAGGTATTCGGCTATCCTGCATATGCTTTGGTAGAAAAAGCCGATAGAAGCAAATTGGATTCAAAGTCACAAAAGATGATATTCATCGAATTTTCACGAGATATGAAGGATTTTTTGCTATGGGATTCACATTCTTAGAGGTGTGTCATCAGTTAGAATATGATATTTGATGAAAAAAGCATCATCTTGAAATCAGAAAGTACAGATGGAGTTATGAAGACAACATAAGATAGTATGAAAAATTTTTCAGATATAGGTGATTTGTCCTCAACATCAATCTCGGATCGTATTCAGTTTGAGGTGGAGTTAGATAGGCATGATGATACACCTATGGAGGACCAATATGGAGAGCGATCTATCTTGGAAGAAGTGTAAAGGTAGTCACAGGCAGCAGACTTGCAGGATACTATAAAGGGAGTGGCACTTCACAAGCCGAAGTGCACTGTTCGCAAACTTATGCGATATAGCATTGATGAGACTATCTCCTATACTCTAATCACTACTAATAGAGATCCAGAGAGTTTTGAGGGGGCCATAAAGAGTTTGGATTGGGAGTGATGGATGCAGGCCATGATGGAGGAGATGGAGTCTCTCAAAAAAAATTGGACATGGCAGCTGATGGATCTACCAGATGATGCTTGACCCATTGGCTCCAAATGAATTTTTACTAAAAAAAAGGCACCTTTAGAGCAAGGTAGAGTGAGGTACAAGGCTAGCCTGATAGCCAAAGAATACTTCAGAGAGAAGAAATTGATTACTCAAAAGTCTTCTCTCCAGTTGTCAAACATATGTCCATTAGGATGATGTTGAGCATAGTTACTGCTCATGATTTGGAACTAGAGCAAATGGACGTTAAAACAGCATTCCTTTATGAAAATTTGAAGAAGAACATATACATGGAGTAGCCATAGGACTTCAAAGAGCCTAGGTCAGAGAGAGAGGTATGTTTACTGAAGAAATTACTATACGGATTGAAACAATCTTCTAGACAATGGTACAGTGGTTTAACACTTATGTGAGAAGTATTAAACTTTTTAGGTGCGATCATGACCCTTGTGTATATGTGAGATCTCTAGAAGATGGATCTTGATTATACTTACTCTTGTATATAGATGACATACTGATAGCATGCAAGAGTAAGAAAGTCATGCAAGAGTTGAAAGGAGCTTTATCTCAGGAGTTTGAGATGGACTTGAGACCTGCAAAGAAGATCCTTGATATGAAAATCATCATAGACAGAACCAAGAGGCTACTGCATCTATCTCAGGAAGTATATATCAAGATAGTCTTAAAGAAATTTGGAATGAAGAAGGCTAAACTAGCTGAGCTGCCACTAGCCAGGCATGTCAGACTCTCTAAGATCATGTCACCACAGACTGAGATGGAGATTTAGGAGATGAAAAAGATTCCATATACTTTTGGTGTGAAAAGTATTATGTATTCTATGGTATATTGTAAGCTGGATTTAGCCCATGCAGTAAGTTAAGTAAGCAAATTTATAGCTTAGCCTGGAAAGGACCACTGGAGAGCACTAAAGGGTATCTTCAAATACTTGGCAGGTTTAGTCGTGATTGACATCTACTATGGTCAACGGAAAGATGATAAGAAACATCCTAACATGTCTAAAGAAGCTCAAGGGCTAATAGAGAAATTTGTGGATATAAATTTTGGTGGAAATGTGGATACTCAGCATTCGACTATAGATTTTGTATTCAGCTTGTATGGAGGTCCAGTTTTATGGAGATCTTGCTTGCAGCTAATTACGACCTTATCCACTACTGAAGCAAAATACATTGGCATCACAAAGGCAATGAAGGAGGCTCTATGGTTGAAGGACTTGGTAATGGAGATGGGATTCCCACAAGATGCAGTCAGAATATATTGTAATAGCTAGAGTGGTTTATTGCTTGTATAGAACTCTATGTATCATGCGAGGATAAAGCACATTGATATCAGATACCATAGGATTAGTGAGCTAATGGAGGATGGTGAAGTGGAGCTGGTGAAGATTCACACCAAGAAAAATTCAGCTGATGTGCTTACAAAGATACTTCTATAAATAGCCTTTACAATTGCATGGTATTAATAGGGTTGATGGATAGAGCTGAAGTTCACAAGAACTTGGAAGCACCAAGATGGAGATTGTGAGCTCAAGTATGGTGTTTTCAAGCCTTGAAAGTAGATAGAAAGAGAGTAAGAAGCGAATGAAATCAACCATCGAAGAGCTTCAGCAAATGTTTTAAAAGAGCTGGCTCAGTTTCTGTCAGAGCAGCTCGAGTAGAAGTCGAAAAAACGTATCAAGCTGATATGCTGGAAGAGCTAGCTCGATTTCTATCAGAGCCAGTCCGAGTAAAAATTGAGCTGGCTCGAATCCTGAGAGAGCTGGCTCAAGCAGCTAAACAAAGAGTGGTGATTCGGACTCTCGCAAAAGACATCATCGTTGAGCCGGCCCGATTGCTAATCAAGTCGGTCGGCTCAAGCTGTAAATAGAATAGAACATGGTTTCTATTCTAGCATGGGATTGGGTTTAATCTTAGGAACTTAGAGCCTTGGTTTGTAAGGTCCTAAGGGGCTAACCTATGAATTGGACTGAAATTTGTCCAATGGGTGTGTGCATGGGAGACATGTGTGTACATAGGCTCGGAGAGTACATCACAATAGGTTAGCTAGGGGAGTTTTTTATGTTGGATCTTATTTGACCAAGTATATATATTCTATACTAAGTTTTGTAAACTAAGCACGAAATCAATATAAGCCTTTTCTCTCTAAAATCTCTCTTCCTCTCTCATTCTCTTCCTTTTCTCCATGCCCTAGGGTTTTCTAGGATTTTAACAGAACAGCCATCCCTTTTCTCAGATCTTTGTTGCTATTTCTGTAATCATTGAGTAGCAAGGATTATTTCCAACAGATTGGTATTAAAGCAGCCATCTGGAACAACAAGTTCATACCATAAAGTTGCATCCACTAGTTAGTCAATGAAAGGTAGAAGATAGCTGTCCTTTGGGAACGCCTTGTTGAGGTCAGTAAAATTGATGTAGACTCTCTATTTGTCATTTGCTTTCTTTATTAGGATCATATCTGTGATCCACCTTGGATAGGCTACCTCCTGGATGAAGCCAACACCAAGAAGCTTATCTATCTCTTCAGCAATCACCTTCTGGCGCTTAAGTGTGAAGCTTCTTTTCTTTTGTTTGATGGGTCAATGGTGTTGGTTGATGTTCAGCTGATACATCATTACCTCTGAATTGATGCTAGATATATCAGCTAGGGTTTAGGCGAACATATATGTATTATTCTGCAAGAAAGAGATTAGATGTTTCCTAGTTATCTGATCGAGATTCAATCCAATTTGGATGGTGCATGTGATCTTTATTGCCGTCTTTCAATGGAATCATTTTCAAGTCCTCCACCGGCTTTCCTCTTTCTTTAGATAGTTCATCCCTAGTGTCTAGTCCATCAATCAAATAAGCTTCAGATGGCCCTACATCATGAAGTGTGATGGAGTAACACTATGACACCAGGGCTTGGTCTTCTTTGACTTCACCAATCCCAAACTCAATATAAAACTTCATCTTTAGATGATAGGTGGACACCACCACTTAGAGTGCATTAAGTTTAGGGTGTCCAAGGATGGTATTGTAGGCCGAAGGTACTTAGACTATCAAAAAGTCGACTTGGGCTTTGGACCTTTAAGGAGAGCGACCGGCAACCACAGATAGAGTAATAAGCCCTTCGACTGGCATGGAGTCTCTAATGAATCCCACTAAGGGCGAGTCCATTTGGCCTAATCGTTATGAGGGTATATTCATCTAGGAGAATGCATTATAAAATAAGACATCAGCCGAATTTCATTATCAATAAGGATGCGGTGTAAATCATAGTTTGCAATATTTAAGGTTACAACTACCACATCATTATGTGAAAATGAGCTCCTTCACATCTTCAGCAGTAAAAGTGATCAGTTCTTCTATTCTCTACTTTTTGGATGGTTCAGCCAATTCTTTTGCTCCACCTTGGTTCCCTTCGATTATTGTGTTTATTATCCTAGTAGGAGGTGGGTCTGCAAAAGCTTCTCTTTGCTACTGCTTTAGTGAACGAGGGGATCTCCTCCATTCATCCATCCACTCTTATTTCCATCTGATGAAACGATTCAAATGGCCACACTAGATCGGATCTTCAATCTCATCTTGAAGCTAGATGCAGTTTTCGATATCGTGGTTATAGTCACGATGGTAGAGACAATATTTATTAGGATTCTGCTATCTTAGGTGAGTCCGCAACTTTCTTGCTGGGAGAAGCCGATCTTGGATTTCCATCATCACTTGGGTTCTGGGGGTGGTTAGTAGCATGTAGTTATTGAACCTGTGGAATGGAGATCTACGCTGCTCTTTTATATAGTCCTTCTACTAACGATCCTTTGGTGGAGTTTGGGATCTCTGATGTTGAGGTGGAGAATGGGAGCATCACCAATCCTTTATAAGGAACTTTGCCTTGTCCTTTTTCTCTTCGATGGCTGTGTCCATCGAGGGTTCATCCTTGAAAGCTTCATCAACCCTTGCATACTTCACCACCCGAGATAGTATATTGGTAAAGTAATGAGGGTACTTCCTCTCCAGGAAATATCAGAGAACATTCTTCTAAAGACCATCCTTCAAGATGGTCATGGCAACCAATTAATCAAGGTCGTGCACTTCCAAAATAGCCACATTGAAGCAACTGAGGTAGGATCAGAGAGACTTCCCATCCTTCTACTTGATGTTGATCAAGGAGTCTAATCCTTTATGCTGCCTCCTATTGTTGATGAAGTGACCGATGAATAATTGGCCCATTTGATCAAATGAGTGGATTGTTCGCAATTTCAAGCTTGAAAACCAATGTCGAGCGATTCCCTTCAAGGTGGTGGGGAAGGCTTGGCACAAGGCAGCATCGGTGGTCCCATGAAAAAGCATCAAGGACTTGAAACTCCCCAAATGATCCACAAGATCAATCATCCCGTCATAGCTTTCCAGTTAAGATAGTTTGAAGTTGCCGGGGAGCAACTCTTGCATGATCCAAATGCTAAATAGTGGGTCAATGTTGTATCCATCATCCATCATCGAAGCTTGATTGCAGAAAGCTTCGATCCGATTCATTTTCTGAAGTTGTCGATTGATGTCAGCATCTCGGATAGTATAATCCTATGAATGGTGTGGAGGAAACTGCCGGCCAAGTGTCGAATCCTGCTGGGAACAAGGGGTTGGAAATTGCCATCTCTGTCTCTCTAGGCTCTAAAGGTGGCTGTGGTGAGTTTGCCTCCCTGGCTCAAGACTCTGCGGAAGGATCTAAGGTTGCTCTTCTGGTGGAGGGACCGATTGTTGTACAGGGACTGCCAGATGTGACTCTACCATTGGTGCAGCATTGATTGGCTATACCGCTACCACCGATGGTGCATTGGAGTTGCTGGTATGGCACTCATCCATTGCGCCATCATCATCATCGCCTGTGCTATTGTGATCTGCTATATGATTTGAATGGTGGTGGTCAAATTCTGGATCCGCTAGAACAACAAGTTGAATTGCTCCATGTTGATGACTACCACATGTTATAGAGGTGGTGGATGGATCTCCGACGACGACATCAGAGTTTGGTGATTAGGGGCATTTTCCTCCTATTGAGCGGTGATGGTGGCCCGGGAAGAAGTTCTACATTAAGGCATTCTCTTGATCTGTTGCTCCTTCTCGATGTGGATTAGGGACCCTATCTTTAATGCCAATCTATTGACACTAAGATTTGACTGTCGATCAAATTGACTGGAGTGGTGGTGTGTCCCTCTAAAGAAACGACTTGCACAAAAGTTCTAACCAGAGTTAGCTCCAGTAGAAACCCTCCAATGCTCAAGTCAAATTTTAGGCAATGGAAGAGAAACAGTGGAGAGAGAATATTTACGTGCGTACCTCTAGGGATCTCCTTGCTGGCTTTTTATAATAAAAGTATACTAACCATTTTAGAATAATTGTCCGGCCGATTTGGGCATGATCATGGCATGATCAGAGGCCAAAATTCATGGGATTGGATGGTTAGACTTGCCTTTTTTTTTTAGCTGAGCATTGCAAGCACTTTTGAATTGAAATTAAAGATATAGGTAGAATCGACTAGCTTCAGTCGAAGTTTTTTTGGACTAGGTTGATTGATGCAAGTACCAAAATTAGAAGCGATGATTATGACATCGAGTTGGGCAGAAGTCATGGTATCTGAAGCATGCTTGCCATTGAGGTTTAGATCTGGCTGATGATGATTGAGTCAAATTCTAAGAAAAAGATCGGTCAACGTTAGAAGAATCGGATTATGCATGTAGTACTTTATTAGTTTGAAGAAAATTTATCTCCTATACAAATATCTGTCGATTCTATATTTGCTGCTAACTTGATTCTACATATCTTTCAACTGATTTGTGGCTTTGATTTGGATGATGAATAATCCCCCAACATGATATCGTGGGAAGATATGTTTCATATAGCCACTCCGACCGATAATCGAATCTCAGCATCAACATGTATGATTATCCTTCATCTCCATATACAAATCCAAAGCCCTCATGAGCTCTTTTACCTCACAAAGCCCCTCAATCAAAACAATGTAAAGTGCCAAATCCCCATGAAAACCTGAAGCCTTCATTTTCTCAGACACCTTGAGCGCCTTGTCCATAGGTAGCCTCCTATAAATCTTTAATCTTAACTTGGTTAATTGCTACTAAGAACGCCCTAGTAAAAATTTCTTTAAAAAAGAAATCATTTAATTACAAATCTTGATGCTACTATGATAATAATAATGTCTCAGCCAACAAATTAATTATATTTAAATATAAATTATAATTATAAAAAAAATCTAGTATGCAAACATTTAAAAAAAATTTCTCTACTCAATTTATTAATATAAAAAAAATCTAAAATCTAAATTAATTGATGCAAATTACCAAAAATTAAAGATCGAAAGCAATGAGGTAGAAGTCGGCTAGCTCTTCAGGATTTTCGGTGGAAGATGGAAGACAGGAATATTTGGAGTGGAGTTGAATTTTATTAACGTTTTGTGACTTCTATCAATATTTTTCTATATTATAAATTATTAATATTTTATAATATTTTTTAAAAAATATTAATAAATATAAATAATATTTAAAATCTACTGATATTTTTTTTTAATATCGATAATATAAAATTAAAAAATAATTATTCTATCGTATCAAGAATAATTATTATCGTACTGATTTTGATGTGTGCATCCTGTGTACTTTGTTAAAAGTTCACGTGAACTCCTCCAACGCAAGTACCTTAATCATTTCCAAAGGGCAGTAACCTTAGCACCTGCACTGCTATGCAAATATAATACTAATAAAATCTGGGCGGTTGGATGCAACCTCCCGGCCTTTCAATCGAAAAGAAAAAAAATCTTAGTTGCCAATTAATTGCTGATTTGAGCACCAGGTTTGAAAACGAATTCATGGAGACTTCTTCGAATCAAATTTCACTGAGTCCATGACACCTGGGTTTCTGCAGATCCAACTTTTAGTCAAATGGATACCCCCTCCCGATAGAATGATGAAAGTCGATGGCTCCTTCAACGATGGAATTGCTAGTGCTAGGTTCATCATCAGGGACCATGAGCTCAGGCTTCCCCGAGCTGGTTTTCAGATTTTCTCACCCTTTACGGTTGTTCATGCAGAGCTCGAAGGTGCCTGGCAATGGCTTGCTTATTCATCTTGCGATGAACTAGAGTCATACCAGAAGGAGATTCAAGAACGGTTATCAGGTGGAGATTGGATAAAATTCTCCATGAGATCTTATCATACTCTTTGTTGGTGTAGAATTTAATGGACGTCGAAATAGAGCTAGAGCTAAAAAAGATGAAATTGCCGCTGGTGACCTGCAAAATAAAATTTTATTCAAAATTGAGGGTGGTGGCTCCAGCAGGATTCTTCGACGATCAAGCCAGCTCTTTTGGCCAATAAAAATAGAGTACTCAGAGAGATTTTGAGAAAAATTTAGAACTTCGAGAAAAAACGTATCTAAAAAATCTCTTATATAGACGGAGCCTGTAATAAATTGATAGTGATAACCATAAATGTCTGGTAGTGGGCCGTTCGAGGCCACGTGGAGTTTATTACAAAGGATAGTATCCGTTGTTACGATGTGCCAGTCTATTAAAATTTAATAGTTGAAGTTCAGATATCTCTGAGACCACCTGTGTGTTGACTGATGGTTGTTATATTAAGATGCCGAGGTCCTTCTAGCGACAAAGAGAAGCTCAACTGGAAGGAACCCTTTGGACAACTAGAAGGAGTTCGACTGGAGCAGTCCGGCTTGAAGGAGTCTGGAAGGAGTTCGACTGGAGGAGTCCAACTTGAAGGAGTCTAGAAGGAGGAGTCTCGAAGGGGTTTGACTGGAGGAGTCCGGCTTGAAAGTCCGACTGGAAGAAGTCCGGAAGGGGTTCGACTGGAGGAGTCCAGCTTGAAGAAGTCTGAAAAGAGGAGTCTGAAAGGAGTTCGACTGGAAGAATCCGACTTGAAGTCCGACTGAAGGAGTCTGGCTTAAAAAAGTCTGGAAGGAGTTCGACTGGAGGGCAGTCATCTTCGGATCATCTTGAGACAAGACACTAAGCCAAACTTCGGTAGGAATGGGTTTAACCCCAATAATAGTCTCCCTACTCCTAAATTCAAAATTTAAAGGAAGAAGGTACAAAAAGATGACTGTCAAAATTTTTTTCAGATTCTGTGCTCGTTGGATGGAGTCTTGGTGTTTATTGTGCTGGCACTGAAGCTTTTTAAATACGAGGTGATCCGAAAAGATAATTTTTCAAAACTCTCGTCGAAACTCTACCCCAGATACGACGCAATTAAAGTTCTGTCAGTCGTCGATTGCTTATTATGATGAGTGGGACATGAGTCAATTGCAAATCGACCAGAGATGACCTGCCATCATAACCGTCTCGGGCTTTGCAGGATATTTAAGTTTGTCTTCTCCTAGGGGCCTCACTTCTCTTTGAACTCTTCTCTTTCTTCCTCTGGTGTCCTTCTTCCCGCTCGAGAGCTCTTCAATTTCTTCCTCTGTTTCTTCTATTTGCGGGTGCTTTCCTACTCGATTTTCGTCGTACCCATCATCTCGTTGCCCTTCTCGAACAATATAGGTTAGTTTCATGATCGTTTTTTTGATTATTTCGGTGTCTTTTGTATCTTGTCCCATCAATTTCTTCGGGAAGGTTTTGCACCTTATTTTCTTGATTTTTTAGGGATTTTTTGGTATTCATTTGATCCTAATGTCTTCGAAAACTTCTCAATCTATCGATTCTTAGAGTTCGTTCGATCCGACCTTCTAAAACCCCAATCCCACAGATGAGACCGAACTCAGAAGTATGCCCCATTCGATCTTTATGTCGGGTATGATCCACTGTACCTTGACCCCAGACGATCTTTCATTGATTAGGATATAATACGAAGTTCCTCTGGAGTATAAACTAGAACTCCTTGGCCTAGGTGACCGGGCTTGTTCTTCTCCACCTGGCCGATTTTGTCTGTACCTGAAAACTCTTTATGCCGGACTAAAATTTTTCTTTCATCTTTTGTAGTTGCGCTTTTTTATTTTTTGAACATCTCCCTAGCTTTTGTAATGCTGAACTCTTTTAAGTTTGTTATCAAATTTCTCTTTCTTTGCCACCTAGCTGAAGTTTGTCTGACCATTTCTCTTTTCAAAAATTACTATACTTTCAAAAACCATCCTTCTGTAAAGGACTGATGGTACTTATCCTCCCAGTTTAGCAAGAAGAGATTATCGAAAGGTACTCCTTCTTCTATCTACACTAGAAGGAGAAGTTCTTCTTCGTGTATTGTCCGACTTTAATGTTAGAGTTTCCACCTTGGGGTCATCTTAGAGAGTCAGTTCATCAAGCTCCCAGCTTAGATAGGGGCGACCTTGATTCCACCAATAAGCTTAAAACTTATCGGACTCCTCTCCTTTTCGAACTTTTGAAAGAACATACTCTGTTCAATGTGGGCTTAAGTCCTCTCAATCCTGCTAGTATACTTTTTTGCTTTGTGAACTTTTATAAGATTTCGTATTCATATGTTGTTGACTATGATTCCATCTTTGTTGCAGAGATGGACACCCAGGTATTCGAAATGCTTACTAAAGAGCTTCATGCCCGAAAGAAGAAAGAAAAGGCATCGGATGAAAGCTCGAAGAAGATGAAGATCGATGCTCCAAGCACCACGACCCCCACCACTGCCGCCATTGCCTCCAAAGTTGCCGAAGGCATCGAAGTTATCCCTACCGCCGAGGTTGGCGCTGTTGAGGAGGGCTCTATTCCTCCAATATCCTCAAGCGCTCCAGCCAAAGATTAAGCTCCGCAACCTCCCGTAGAAAGAGAGAAAGGAGGGGAGGAGAAGAAAATGAAGAAGGTCATCGTAAAGATGTTTCACAGGACTCGTCCTGAGGAGTCCAATGATGACAGCGATGATCTAAGAGAAGATCCCTTCAGCAACCTAAAGATCATCTGGGACCAGGCTGACAAGTTCACCATATCCGAGGTGGTACATCGGATGGCCCACCTTGATCATGCATAACTCACCTAGGATTCTCTTGGGATCTTCTAAAGGATGCAGTGCAGGATTTGCATTGCTACTTTCAAAAAATTTTTAAAAATAGCTAAAATATAATAAAAAATTAATTAATTTAATTAATTAATTTTTAATTATATTAGAATATTAAGTTCTACACTAAGGATCTAAATATAATATGCATGCATTCATATAGATCTGAAAATAAAATTATGCAGCAAACTCTTTACTACATCTATCTATTCAGAATATAATATCTTTTTATGGATAGCTGATCACCATAATCTAAATCCACTAAATAATGCTCTGGTATTGCACCATAGCTGCACATATGTCCGACCTCTATGATTGGTCCACATGGAGCTCCTAGTCCCGATCAGCCCCACTGGGGTGCTAGCTCCTCGCTGGGGCCTTCAATGGCTGATGACAATCGATCCAATCGATCATATACTTTCTAATTTTTTATATACTCTAAAAAATTAAAACATAAATACTGGAGTATGATGAAGAGGTGTTTCAAATTTTGTGGTGATCTGATGCTCACAGCACTCGATCTCTCTATCCGAACCCAATTCAAAAATCTAGGATTTCAATAGGCCCAAAAAACCTGACACACTAAAAATCCTATCACGCTCTCTTTGTGTGGAATTTTTTTATGAAATAAGTTTTTATGGAAAGATAACTTTCAAATCTATAAACCCCATTTAGATCATATCTAATAATTGGGTATCCTTAGAGGTGAAAATTAGAAGAGAAGAGAGGCATGAGGGAAAAGTAAAGTGCTGCAGGACCCTGCTCACCTTCACTTTGAGATTTTTTTTCACCAAAAACTAATGCTCAATCACTTTAAAATTTTTATCACATAATTCTAACCACTTCTTGTGCACACACAAAAATTCTAATAATTTATTGACATGAATACCATGAAAAAACACATGGAACGAGATAAGGGTCGAGTGGTTGGGAGGTTTTAACCACTCACTTGATTTCAAAAATCAAGTGAACCTCTTATCCTTATCCAATGCCCCCTCCCATATATTTAACACATAGAAAGACTCTCCTTCTATATGTGCACATTTTTATTTCTCTAAAAAATATTTGATAAACAAAAGGAAGGGCATGGGAAGCAGATAAGGTTGGATTGGTTCCAACCTCCACCAAACTTAGTTGAATTTAAAACTCAACTTAATTTGAACCGATCCAACCATTGGACCAAGTCAAAAGTAGATAAGAGAGGGGATGCAAAAACCTTTGGGGCAATAGAAAAGTTATGTACAAAATTTTGGACGTAGAACAAGAGTGAAAAAGTCAAAAATGGTAGGCGCATGGGAGAGTTTGAATTTAAACTTCATTTGACTTGGTCCTAATTGGTTTCAACCAAACCAATTAATTTAGATCTAATTAAATTAGGTTAAACCCAACCAAATTAGACTTAGTCTAATCTAATAAAATCTTAATTAAACTAAAAATTAATTAGGTCCAGGTCCTGATCAAATCAGGATCAAAACTCCCATAGCAATTAGGTCATCTCATGACCTGAACGGATCAAACCAAATCAAATCAAATTCAATCAGACTTGATCGAATCCTCATCGCTTAATCAAATTGAGCTAATCAGCTATTGATTTGCTAATTAATCCTTCAAAAAAATATCTAAGTCTAAATCGAATGGGTTATCGGGTAATGGAGTCCCATCAACATGAAACTCCTGAAGGGTCCCAAATCAATGAAACTCTTGAACCCAGTATCTCAAACGAATCAAACTCACAATCATAGAGTCTCAGACTAGTAGGACTCTTGATCCGAGAGTTTCAAATGAGTAGGACTCAAAGTTTCAGTCTACTATAACTCTTGGTCACAATGTCCTAGTCCAGTGGGACTCTTGACTATAGAGTTTCAGTCCAGTGGGACTCTTGATCATAGAATTCTAAGTCATCAGGACTCTCGATTAGAGAGTTTCAGACATGAAAGACTCATAGTCTCAGTCTAGTGGGACACTTGATCATAAAGTTTTAGTCCAGTAGGACTCTTAACCATAGAGTCTTAGATCATCGAGACTTAATATCAGCCATCAGATCCGGTAGAAACTCCTATTGTGTGTGATGCCATATGTTCGAATTCTAAGCTGGTAGTATAAAAACTAATTTTCTATATCAATCGATGTGATCATCTAGCAATGGTACCCGACGTTCGGATAGATCAAATAATTACAATGCAACATCGACGAACCTATGGTATATGGTTACCGTATAATTCATCCCCTTGACCTTGATGCTCAAAAGATGATTTAGGATTTACTATCAATCCTAAAATTCATCCATAGTATATTTCAAAATTTAGTGTCTATCATATGGACTACTCCGATCGAGGATTTGCTAAATTGAAATACAGCGATGCATTTGCTCAAACACTTAGAGAGGTCAATCCTATTTTGACTCACACATCAACAAGCCAAGTACTTGACTGTACCCAGTAGCCTTCCATTACTAAATTAAAAATTCAGGCAGTCCGGTACCTAAGTGCAGTGAGTTGCTTACAGGTCACCATGGTGATCTCAGGTCTAAGGGACACTCATACCCATATCCTTCATGAGCAACTCTTGATAGTAGAGAGCTCCACAGTTGGACCATGTTCAGTGAAATGTACCCATACACTTCACCTGCATGCCATAACAGTATCTCTATACTTCTTGGTTAAGAGGACAACCAATACTTATGGCACTAGACCTACACTCAATACGCTGTCGTCCTGAATAACAACGAATCATTTGATCACAAACACATTTGAGGATCAAATAATAAATCCTCCTATGTCGAGTCTAAATAGTCTTGAGGACTTCATCACAGAAGAGTTTATTACATAAAAATATACAAAATAATGAATATGCCAAAAAAATAATTTTATTCATTAATAATTCAAGTATAATTATATTTCGCTCAACCATCTATAATCTAGATGATTGACTTTAGGATATATTTCCCAAGAACTCCCACTTAGACTAAAGCCACTTAGAACAGTATCGAATACCCATCTTCCATTTTCGATTGTCAAACTCTTTGATTCTGAGAGCTTCAATAAAGGGGTCGGCCACATTCTTCTTTCCATCAATCTTTTGAAGCTCAACGTCACCTCACTCCATGATCTCTCATACAAGGTGGTAGCGACATAGAATATGTTTGGTGCGCTGATGTGCCTTCGACTTCGTCGCCTGAGCTATGGCTCCAATGCTATCACAGTATAGCAGAATCGGACCATCCAAGGAGGGTGCCACTTTCAGCTTGTTGATGAACTTTCACGGTCATACAGCTTCATTCACAGCATCAGATAATGCGACATATTCCACCTCGCACATAGAATCGACTACAGTATGCTGCTTGAAACTCTTTCAGCAGACCGCTCCACCATTTAGGATAAACACAAAACCTGACACACTTTTGCTATCATCATTATCTGATTGGAAATTGAAATCAGTATATCCTACAAGTTTCAAGTCAGAATCTCCATAGATGAGCCAGTAGTCCTTAGTATTTCTTAAATACTTAATGATAGTTTTTACAACCTTCCAGTGATTTCATCTGGATCAGTTAGAGAACAAAATTTTATGGCCTATCGGAAGATAGCCCTTCTTGAAATTCTACATGCTGAACCATTTTAGCATAATATCAATGTATGTAGACTGGAACTATCCAAGCAATCTTTTAAATCTATCTCTATAGATCTTCATTCCTAGGATGAAGGATGCTTCTCTCAAGTCCTTCATAGAGAATTGAGATGACAGCCAAACCTTTATTCCCTATAATGTAGGGATATCATTTTCGATTAAGAGAATGTCATCAACATACAGTACAAGAAATACAATAATAGAACTGTTAGCCTATTTATACACGTAGGGTTCTTCTCCGTTCTTAATGAAGCCATACGTTCTAATTACTTTATCAAAATGCATGTTCCAACTCCATGATATTTGCTTCAATCCATAGATGGATCTTTGAAGCTTGCACACCTTAGACTCGTCTGTGGATATGAAACCCTCAGGCTATATCATATACACCTCTTCATCCAGCTCTCCATTTAGGAAAGTTATTTTCATATCCATTTGTCAGATCTCATAGTCTAAGTATGCCGCTATCCCAAGCATGATCCGAATAGAATTGAGCATTACCACCAAAAAAAATATCTCATCATAATCAATACCATAATACTAACGATATTTCTTGGCAATCAGATGAGCTTTATAAATCTCCACCTTCCCGTCTGTGCTTTTTTTCTTTGAAAATTTACTTATACCCAATGAATTTTATCCCTTCAGGTGGATCAACCAATGTCCATACACTGTTGACATTTATGGACTCCATTTTGGATTTCATGGCTTCTAGCCACTTATCGGAGTCAGACCTCTACATGCCATCCATGTAGGTGATTGGATCCTCATCGTTCTCATCGAGTTCGACATGATCACCATCCCAGACCAAGAAATCATAGTATCTATCAGATTGATGCGGTACTCTATCAATTCTTTTTGGTGCCACTTTAATAGGCTCTTGATTTGATCTTATCAAATTCAGTTCTGTAGGTTTACTAGAATGTGTTGGTTCTTCCACCTATCGAACTTCATTAAGTTCAACATTAGAGACAGCTATTCCTTCATAAAGGAACTCCTTTTCCAAAAAGACTGCTCTATTGCTGACGAACACTTTTTGTTCTTCAGCAAGGTAGAAGTAATAACCTTTAGTTTCCTTGGGGTATCTTATGAATAAGTATTTATTGGACCTAGGTCCAAGCTTTTCTGACTGCAAATATTTAACATAAGCCGGAGATCCCCAAACCCTAAAGTGAGAGAGTGTCAACTTACGCCCAGTCCATATCTCATATGGAGTCTTTGTAACAGACTTGCTTAGAATATTATTCAAAATAAAATAGACAATCTCTAGTGCATAACCTCAAAATGAAATCGATAGACTTATAAATCACATCATGGATCGAACCATGTCCAACAGGATTCGATTCCTCCTTTCAGATACACCATTATACTATGGTGTTCCAGGAGGGGTCCATTGTGAGAAAATTTTATTCTCTTCTAGATATATCAAAAACTTATTAGAAAGGTATTTCCTTCCTTGGTCAGATCGAAGAGTTTTAATACTCTTTTCAAGTTATTTTCCATCTCATTTTGATATCGTTTGAATATTTTAAATGAATTAGATTTATTCTTCATAAGATAGGCATACCCATACCTAGATAGATTATCAGTAAATATAATGAAGTAGTAATACCCACCTCTAGCATATGTGTTCATAGGCCTACATACATCAATATGTACTAGACCCAGAACTCAGTGGCTAATTCACTTTTTTCAGTAAAAGATGATTTGGTCATCTTTCCAAGAAAATAGGACTCACAGATATTTAATGATTCACAATCATCAATATCAAGGATACGCTCCTTGACTAACCTGTTAATCCTATTCTTGTTTATATGATCGAACCTATAGTGCTAAAAATAAGTATTAGTGACATTATCTAGTTTTGGTCATTTATTCGACGTGTACATTACACTAATAGACTATGATATAATGTAAATGCCTTTTTTCAATTGTTCTTGTAGTATTGTAACATCATTCATAATGATATTACAATAATTTTCTTTTGTTGATAAACAATAATAATCCTGGGTCAATAGCCCAAGAGATATTATGTTCATCATAAAAGATGGACAATAGTGACAATCACTTAAAATGATACTATTATTTTTGAAAAATAGTTCAAGAGTTTCCAATGCTAGGACTGAAACTTGATTTTCATTTTCGATATTAAGAAATCTATAATCATTCTCAAATTTTCTATCAATTTGAAGTTCATACAATGAATTGCATATCTGAATCGGACTTTCGATATCTAATACTCAGATAGATATGTCATAATGGAGAAATTGTAAGGTGTTATCATATAACAGGCTTAACCAGCAACCACTTGCTGATTTCTCCTATTCAGCCTATTTGGGTTAAGAGGACCATTTCTCTCTGGGTCTGTCTTATTAGGATCAACACTAGACTTCTTGTTCTTTGGTCCTAAATGCTTACCACTATCCAATAGTGAATGGAGCAGACTAATTCTAGCCATTCTATTTATCTGAAAGAAAAATATGAAACCTAAAAGTACTTGAATAAATTTAAATTCTAAAGACTTAGACTTTAGTCTAAAGATCCTTCCACTATTTTTAATGAATTGATAGCCTCTATCTTCAATTCAAAAAATTATACTAACTTCTTAATGGGTACTAAAATCCACATAGACTACAGATGGGCCCGAGAAAAGCTCTGGCTAACCTATGTGCATCTATAGGTAGGTTCATAACTAATTATTTTTCTAAATAATTTTTAGTATTTAGGTTTTGCCCCGGATACCAAATCAGTAGGCTATGGCTTCACTGAAAAAATTTGGTTAGGTCCAACCATTAACATGATTAACTTCAGTGCATCAAACCAATGATAACCAGGCTCGAGGAAAGCTCTGGCTAACCCGATCACCATTAAGAGAGTGCGACCTAATCATCATATGATGGATAGTAATTTCAATATCCAAATGAACACTAGGTATAAGGCACCTCCAATGTCCACTTAGAAAATTGGACTCATTACTATTCATCTTAATGGGAGGCTATGACTCAGTTATCTCCATAACTTAGTTATTTTAAGAACCTAATAATTAAAAATTTAGGTTACTTATGATTTAAGGGTAGAAAGGACATGGATTAAATTTTTTTCACTGACTTCACCAAGTCAAGTCCTCCCACTGATTTCACCAAGTCAATAGGTTAGGACTAGGATCAATTTAGGTCCATGGGCACCTTATTCAATCTTACTAATTGAAATCAGTCAAACTGATTCCTAATGACATGGGTCAGTTTGAATCACCAAGTGATCTAATCAAATCTCAATCGACCATGTCGGTCAGATAAGTGAGATCAGTGGAAGGGATATGCCATTAACTCATCAAAGATCGAATCAGTGCGAGTAGCTCCTAATTAAAAATCATTGGTCTAGACTGCCAAACTTACCTTAGACACCAATCGATTAATTAGGTTTAATCTGATCAACCTAGCAATTTTGGGCTTAACCGCGTAGCCATGAATTAAGTCCATTTTGGTCTTATTAAAGATATAGACTCATCCAACTACAACTATTGAAGTTGATTCTAGAGTGTCCTTAACCTAATCTAATACAACATTTGGTTAGATATGATCAATTGCTCTAAATTAATCCATTCTTTAACTAATCTTAGATCTAACTCAATTAATGAATCTAATTCATTTAACTCTTTAACCCACAGTCTTATGCCTTTGTCTTAGGATCTTAATTCATAATTCTAGACCCTATGAACAATACTTAATTTCTTTAATTAAGATTTGGGTTGATAGGTTGGGGTTCGACATTTCAAAAATAATTTTTAAATTTTAAAAGATTCTTTACAACTTAGCATTGTTCACCAATTGAGTCGACTTACTTTAAAATTGAATTAGCTCAATTCACAAACAACACTAGTTGTAGGGTTTAATCTAAAACTATATACACTACATAATACTAAATCATGAATCAAACTTTAGATCCTATCTAAACATGCATTCATCATCAAAAATTAGATTAAAGCCTAATTTAACATGTCATAAAAATTAGATCTAATCTAAAAATTTTATGATCAACTACAAGATCAAACACGTACAAGGACAACCTTTGCACTATAGAGAGTAAACCATACAGCAAGACAACCTACAATCTATGCGATCTTAATTTTAATTTTTAGATCTAATTAATCAAAATATTAGATTAATATTTAGATTAAATCTAAATTATTAATCTAATCATGCAAGCATATCATGTTTAGCGAACCTACGCTTTGATACCATTTGAAGAATGTAGTGCAGGATTTGCAGTGCTACTTTCAAAAAAAATTTCAAAAATAGCTAAAATATAATAAAAAATTAATTAATTTAATTAATTAATTTTTAATCATATCAAAATATTAAGCCCTACACTAAGAATCTAAATACAATATGCATACATTCATATAGATCTGAAAATAAAACTATGCAGCAAACTCTTTACTGCATCTATCTGTTCATAACATAATATCTTTTCGTGAGTAGCTAATCACCATAATCTGAATCCACCGAATAATGCTTTGGTGTCACACTATAGCCACACACATGTCCGGCCTCTATGGTTGGTCCACACGGATCTCCTGGTTTCGATCAACGCCACTGGAGTGCTAGCTCCTCGCTGGGGCCTTCAATGACTGATGATGATCGATCCAATCGATCATATATTTTATTATTTTTTGAATACTCTAAAAAATTATAACACAAACATTGGAGAATGATGAAGAGGTGTTTCAAATTTGGTGGTGATCCGATAATCACAGCACTCAATCTCTCCACCTGAACATAGATTCAAAAATCTAGGGTTTCACTCGGCACAAAAATCCTGACACACTAAAAATCCTATCACGCCCTCTCTGTGTAGATTTCTTTTATAAAATAAGCTTTTATGAAAAGATAACTTTTATATCTATAAACTCTATTTAGATCATATCTAAAAATTGAGTATCCTTAGAGGTGAAAATCAGAAGAGAAGAGAGGCATAAGGAAAAAGTAAAGTGCTATATAACCCTGCTCACCATCACTCCAAGATTTTTTTTCACCCAAAACTAATGTCCAATCACTCTAAAATTTCTACCACATAATTCTAACCTCTTCTTGTGTACACACAAAAATTCTCACAATTTATTTATATGAATACCCTAGAAAAAATGCATGGAAAGAGATAAGGGTCGAGTAGTTGGGAGGTTTTAACCACTCACTTGATTTCAAAAATCAAGTGAGCCTCTTATCCTTATCCAATGCCCCCTCCCATATATTTAACATGCAGAAGGACTCACCTTCTATGTGTGCACATTTTTATTTCTCCAAAAAATATTTGACAAACAAAAGGGAGGGCGTGGGAAGCAGATAAGGTTGGATTGGTTCCAACCTCCAACAAACTTAGTTGAATTCAGAACTCAACTTACTTTGAACCAGTCCAACCATTGGACCAGTTCAAAAGCAGATAAGAGAGGGGGTGCAAAAACCTTCTGGTTGATAGAAAAGTTACGTACAAAATTTTGGGCATGGAACAAGAATAAAAAAGTCAAAAATGGTGGGCGCATGGGAGAGTTTGAATTCAAACTTCATTTGACTTGGTCCTAATTGATTTCAACCAAATCAATTAATCTAGATCCAATTAAACTAGCTTAAATCCAACCAAATTAGGCTTAGCTTAATTCAATAAAATTATAATTAAATTAAAAATTAATTAGATCCAGGTCCTAATCAAATCAAGATCAAAACTCCCATAGCGATTAGGTCATCTCATGATCTGAACAGATCAAATCCAATCGAATAAAATTCAATCAAACTTGATCGAATCCATATCACTCAATCAAATTAAGCTAATCAATAATTAAATTACTAATTAATCCTCTAAAAAATATCTGAGTTCAAATCGGATGGGTTACCAGATAATAGAGTTCCATCAATATGAAACTTCTAAAGGGTCCCAAACTAGTGGGACTCTTAAACCCAGTATCCCAAACGAATTGAACTCATGATCATAGAGTTTCAGACCAGTGAGACTCTTGATCAGAGAGTTCTAAATGAGTAGAACTCAGAGTCCCAGTCTACTAGGACTCTTGATCACAGTGTCTCAGTCCAGTAAGACTTTTGACCATAGAGTCCCAGTCCAGTGGGACTCTTGACCATAGAGTCCCAGATCATCAGGACTCTCGATCAGAGAGTTCCGAATATGAAAGACTCAGAGTCTCAATCTAGTGAGACTCTTGATCATAAAGTTTCAATCCAGTGGGACTCTTGACCATAGAGTCTTAAATCATCGAGACTCAATATCAGCCATCAGATCAGGTAAAAACTCTTATTGTGTGTGATCCCATAGGTTTGAATTCTAAGTTGGTAGCATAAAAATTAATTTTTTATACCAATCGATGTGATCATCTAGCAATGATATCCAACGTCCGAATAGGTCGAATAATTGCAATACAACATCGACGAACCTATGGCATATGGTTATCGTATAATTCATCCTCTTGACCTCAATGCTCAAAAGATGATTTAGGATTTACTCTCAATCCTAAAATTTTTTCATAGTGTATTTCAAAATTTAGCATCCATCATATGAACTATCCCGATCGAAAATTTGCTAAATTAAAATACAGTGATGCACTTGCTTCAATACTTGGAGGAGTCAATCCCATCTTGACTCATATACCAATAAGACAAGTACTTGACTGCACCCAGTAGCCTTTTATCACTGAATTAAAAATTCAGATAGTTCGGTACCTAAGTGTAGTGAGTTGCTTACAGGTCACCATGGTGATCTTAGGTCTAAGGGACACTCATATCCATATCCTTCGTGAGCAACTCTTGATAGTAGTAAACTCTGTAGTTGGATCACGTTCAGTGAAATGTAACCCTATACTTCACCTGCATGCCATAATAGTATTTCCATACTTTTTGGTTAAGAGGACAACCAACACTTATGACACACAATGACCTACACTCGATACGTTGTCGTCCTGGATAACAATGAATCATTTGGTCGCGAGCACATTTGAGGACTAAACGATAAATCCTTCTTTATCAAGTCTAAATAGTCCTGAGGACCATCATAGAAGAGTTCATTACAGAAAGATGTACAAAGTGATGAATATGCCAAAAGAATAATTTTATTTATTAATAATTTAAGTATAATTATATTTAGCTCAACCATCTACAATCTAGATAATTGGTTTTAAGATACATTTTCCAACACCTTCCTCAAGGTAATCACCTTGTTGATTCTTTTCTTTTCTTTTTTTATGCATAACACCATTCTTTTACTACAATTGGGTCATCAAATACTTGCCCACATCAGAATGGTGCATCATCTGAGGGCAGAAGCCCTGAAGGTTTAGGAGGACCTTCAAGTTGAAGTCACCCGCCTTCAAAAAGAGAAAGCGATCAAGGTTGATCACCTCGCAAAGGAGAAGGTGATCGAAATCGAACGTCTATAGGAGGCGCTCAAAAAGAAGGAGCTCACTTCTGCAGGACTAAAGACCACTCTAGCCTTGGAGGAGGAGAGGAGAAAGAAAGTCGAGGTCAATGTTGTTGAGCAAAAGAATCAAATTTCAAGGCAGAACTTGGAAGCGAAGATTCAGGTGGTGGAAGAGTTCAAGATTTTTTCTAAAATGAGGAAATTGAATGTCGAGTTCGGCCAACAGGCCTTCATCAAGAGGTATGAGCTCTGTGAAAATAAGTGGCATGCAAATTCTCTAAGCTTGATCTTAGCTTTTTGGATGAGAAAGTTTCTGATGAAGAGGCGGAACCATCCACTATCACGGTTGATCCTTCTCCTATCGAAGTTGCCCTCGAGCCCTCTGAACCTACCGTCGAGGTGCCCAAACCTACACCAGAGCCTGAGGTTGTAGAGAATGCTTCGACCTCATCAGCTGTCGTGCCTTCTGAGGTTAAGAACCTCGAATAGTTGTATTTTTCTTCTTTCTTTTTGATGTACATACAGCATTTTGAACAATAAAAGTAGATCTTCTTTCTTTATACTTGTATTGTTTATTATTCAGAATTCTCTTAGCAATCAAAGTCATGACCCACTGTCTCCCATCAAGGCCAATCCCCTACCTCGGGGAATTCCTCTGAAATTAATGATTAGAAATTTGAAAAAAGAGGTTCATCACTTGAAAAAAAAATTTGAATAAAATAGAAGACGAGCTTCAGAGGTCGAGGAAAGATTGTTCAGAGGCGACAATAGAGGTTACTCATTTATGCCAAGTGCATAGGAAGAACTCCATGGACTATATCAATAACAAGCACCATTTGATTGAAGAACTGAAATGAGTGAAGAAGCTCGGCAGCGAGAAGGCTTGGACTTTGATCGCTAAGACAAGCTTTCTAAAAATCGAGCTGAGGGCCGCACATGAGAGGATTCAAATACTCGAAGAAAGTTTAGCATGGTCCACCAATTGGACTGAGTGCGGTTGGAATTGGTCGAAAAGTTTTTTTGAGTTACAGGGCTAGTTACAAGCAACCGAAGAGTCATATAATGATTATAGGCGAGGTTGGTATGGTCAAGTTGCCAACCTTCAATATAAACTCCGAAAGGCCGATGGTGAGATTGCTTGACTTCGACAATAATTGTCAAATAGAGTTCAAGCTGGCTTGAGCAGAGATTCATAGGAGATACTCTCTTTGAGAGGTACTTTATAGACCTATCCACCATGCATGAAAAAGATAAAATCAAGCTGCATGAACTGAAGATTCAAATAGCATACCAGAAGGACATCGTAAAGGATGCCGAAGCCGAATCTATGGTTCTAAGGAAAAGATTGAGGGAGACAGAGGAGGAGTCATGCAGGTGGAAGAGAATGCTGAGGGACAGTCTGGCGGCTCGACAAAGGCTTGAGGAGGAGGTAGAAGGGTTGAAACTTTCTCTTGTGATGGCTAGAGTTGATAGTCCAAAGTCCAACCCTAAATAGGACTCGTCTCCATTTCTCCTCTCCTTTTTTTTGTAGCTAGTCTTACGAACCTTTATTTTATAATGAACTTTGACCTTAATGAAATGATGTTTCCTCAATTATCTTCTTGCTCTATGTGGATTTGATGTTTATTGATTTTTCTATTTTATTCACTTCATCTTTTGATAGAATGGCTGTTGACAAAATATCTTTCTCCCATCCTAGATAGCCGGAGGTCTTCATCCATGTCAAGATGAGATTCTCCTCCTATTTCTGACATGATTAGGTTTCGTTCTTGTACCTCATCCTGCTCCCAACAGAATCAAAGGGACACAAAAGGGCCATTGAAAGGCCTCTTCCCTCCTATTTTAAATAACCAGAGATCTTCATCCATATCAGGACGAGATCCTCCTTCTGTTTCTGATACGGTTGGATTTTGTTCATGTTAAAATTCTCCTCCTATTTCTAACAGCATAGTAGGAACATGAAAGGACCACTAAGTGGACCTCTCTCCTCCTCTTGTTAGATATGTGTACCCTAGAAGCCAGAATTGGCTGACACTTGTAATACACTTCTAGGGGAAAAATTCTAATTTTGACTATAAATAACAAAATGGGTTATTTTTTATCATAAATGTGTATTTAGTGTCTGTGATATATCCCTTGAGTTAATGATAATGATAATTCATATTATCAAGAGTTGAAAATTTAAGACATGAATTTTTATTTATTAACTCATAAAATGCTTCAGACCGTAGGATCATCATGAGGATGGTGATTGATTCGAAAGATTGGTGTACAATTGCTTCTTCATAGTAGATGAATCTTGAGTCTATGGTGTAGAGACACCAAAGCGAGAGTATAGATACTCGTTAGAGAATGAGGGCACTGAGCGTGACCATCTCGAGCAGTCATAAGGAAGTCCACCTTCTCATCGATGTCTGACTCGAAGCTGTAGTAGTATGTCTGGTTGTTTGACATGAGGTACATCGATAGTTCATCTTGAGGATATTATAATTTGACTACACCATGACTCAATCTTCTAGTCATTCAGAATTCTGAGGAGTATGTTGGCTATAGCATATTCATTTTAGGAATTAGATTACACCAAGAGAAAATCTATCTACCTCGATGGATGAGGAGCAACCCTATGATGATCATGAAAATCAAGTCCATAAGCCCATGGCCATGGCAGAGTGAAATAATAGAAAGAGTTTCTATTAAGGTTTTCACATCAGACTTGAATCGAATGATTAAATCATATGATAGAAATTAGGGTTTGATGAGTTCACCTTAACCCTAATCTAATTGGGGCTCAAGATAGAAGAACTTAATCACATGAGTAGCAGCACCGAGAGGTTCATTTTTAATTTTGATGGATTGCCACCATATACTGCTAGATGTCACTAGTGGATTTTGGGAGCAACTAGAATGATTTAAATGATCGATCATTCTAGTTGTCTGAATTAGAAGAGTTCTGATCATTCGAAAGGAGTTTCGATGATGTTGATGATGGAGATCATGACATATCCCATTACCATACAGAATTGAATCTAACTGGATCACACGAATAAGGATTTGGATCTGGATATCATCAATTGAACTAACTCAGTTCAATTGATTTGAATTAGATTCAATTAGGTTCAAGAAAATTGTGCTAGCACCCGATTGAACCTAACGTTCTTCTTTTATTATCATCAAAAGTTATCTCGACTGAGCCAAATGTGTTTGTGCTCACTCAAGTATCTTTACATGGTCTGACTGGAGCTTGTCTAGATCAAAAAAGGGTTGTCTTAATTTATAAGATAAATTTGAGACAACACCTATCATTTTTCATCACCTGCTAATTCTTGTCCTTTAACTTTGGTCAAATATTGACCTTTGACCCTTGGACATCTGCCCATGTGTCATACACTTATTGGAAAGCAGATAGGGGCTTGTCTCCTTACTAAAAATTGGAAAGGAGAGGGCGCACACCTAGGGAGGCATGCGCCCATGGATAGGGATGCTTGGAGTCCCATACGGATGGGACTCCATGTTGCTTCTTGGATTCTACTTAGGTGACCCTTACCTATAGACTTTGACCAGTCTTAGGCGCCATCTAAGGATGAATTTATGGGGCTCTCATCTAATTGGATCAGGTGATATCATTTCATCAATCAGATTTAGATCTGATTACACAAAGCAACACGATTGGTCGGGATGATGTGGCACTGCATGGCGCAGCAAGGTCTATAAATAAACCCTATATGCACCCAACTTTTGAGTGAGTTTCTCTTAGCCCATGCCCTAAGGTTACCCCTCTCCCTCCTCCATGCCATCTTCTAATCCTCTCTCTCCTCTCCACGCCCAAGAAAAGTTGGACTCCAGTTTGGTGCGATCCAGGTAAGAAAAAGCTGACGAGAAAGGAAGAAGGCAGTACTGTTGCAGAGATGACTGCTGATCTTCAGAAGGAGTTTTGAAGATCCTCCAAATCAGATCGAGATCTAATTTTTGAAAAAATGATAAAGAAGAAGAAGATCTCTAGATCCAGCCTGAGTGGATATCGGTAGAGGCCAAGTGCTTGCGTGGCTACATCCAGACCTCGGGCAATCAACAGGATCATCAAAGGATAATCGGATTACCCAATATCAAGGTATAAATGAAATTATATTTATTTTATTTTATTTTTATTCATTAGATCTATAAAATTAGATCTGAAATATCTTAGATCTGATATAGATGCTTGAGAAAAATTTTTGAAATATCTCTCTTGATCCGATCAAATCTGAACGAACCTGATCCGAAAAATCATGATTTTTCCTTCAACTGGTATTAGAGGTAGGTTCTCCAAATTATTTAGATATAATTTTTAATTTATTTTAATTTAAAAATTAGATGATTTTATATATCATATGAGATATGATTAGATCTAAAATCAAAAAAATTAAAATTAAATAATATAGATCTAAGTTCTTCAATATGCATGACTAGTTGTAAAATAGAATAGTTCTATACGTAGTCCTGCATGATCATAATTTATTTTGATTAAATTATGATTTTAGATCTATTTATTTTTTATTTTTTAATAATTATAAATATTATAATAAGATCTATAAAATAGAAAATAAAATTATTTAATTTTTTAGATCATATAAGATATGATGCATGCATGATTAGACTAGTTGTAGAATAGTTCTACATAATTATCTAGATTAGAATTTATTTTGATGTGATCAATTTAAATCTATTTTTTTAGATAATTATGAGATAATTTAGATCTGAAAAATATGCATGATATGATACATGAGATGTATGCAAAACATGTATTAAGTTAGATCAATTTTTATATATGAGATATATGATGTAGATCTAACTAGTTTTGTAGATTTATATTTCTGATTAAAGCATTTTTCTTGGTTGTCCGATCATAAGAACAAAGTAGGATTTAAATATCCTCTCCTCCCATTTGATGGGGTGTTCTTATGATGTGTAG